>CAJVPT010002288.1:0-18116 GCA_910592055.1 Acaulospora colombiana | reverse complement strand
TTACTTGAATAAGAACTTTTTGAAGAGCTATAAATTGTTTTTTTTTTTTTTTCCTTTCCTAGTTTATAATTCAGTAATTAATTGTTTTTCAGAATAATCTATAGTAACAAACTTTAGGTAATGATCCTAATAGATAAAAGGTATAACTAATTTATCAGAGAAATATAATATTGTTCTTAAAATTTGACTTAGAGTACCTAGTTTAGACTTTGTTTTGTTTGGTCTGAACTAACTTAATGAACTTTTCATATTTTTTAAGTAGTATAATCCTTTAACTAATAATGTGCAAAGATAAGTTAGTTATCAAGTGAAAGTTTATGTATATTATAGATATTTTCTTTTAATATTTCAATAAAAGCATGTTCTAATAGTATAATTGTGGATTAAAAAAAAAAAAGTTAAAAATTTATATTCTCAA
Organism: Acaulospora colombiana; assembly: GCA_910592055.1. Taxonomy (NCBI): domain Eukaryota; kingdom Fungi; phylum Glomeromycota; class Glomeromycetes; order Diversisporales; family Acaulosporaceae; genus Acaulospora; species Acaulospora colombiana. The sequence continues at coordinate 17,698 of CAJVPT010002288.1, read as the reverse complement.
ATCAAAACTTGGCTTTCTGTAAAATAAAAAAGTCAAGAAATATTTTTTCTACCTATGGCAAGAAGTTCTACAAAAAAGAAGAACTAATAGTATAATATTTTAATATTAAAATATATTCATAAAGGTTTTGTGCAGTGAAAGATAGTAAATATCAAGCCATATTTTCAAAGTATTTGTTCACTATTTCTTTCCGCTTATAGTTACCCAAAAATTTTTGGTTTTCTGAGGAATTTTGCCTATTTTAGTTTAACCTTGAATTTTAAATAATATAATCTATTATAAAATATAATTGATGGATATAAAACATATTAGTAGCTAAATATAAACAAGTCATTTCATATGTTCTGATAATATTATTAGTAATAAAAAGAATTAATTAATATTTCATTTTTACTTCACTTTTTCAATTGGATTAACCTATAGATTAAGTTCTATAAAATCAATAAAATATAAGCAACAAGTTGTCAGGTGGTAAAAAAAGTATTATTTATTTAGATTGAGATCTTTTTCTCTTATTATTCTGATCAGGCAAAGTTCAAGATTAAGGTCTTCTCTTTATTTCAATCAAACAATAAAACCAAATAGTTTCTGATCTATACTAAGTGTCAACTCTTTGGTTATAGTTAAGAATATATTTTCTCAGAAGTTGTTAAAAAATATTGTAATTAACAAGGATCCTTATCACTTTTTAAAACTCTCCTATCATTATAAGACAAAAAGATTGTTGAAAAATTCGATTTTTTGGATAATAGAAGATGTATACAGTAAAATTCTTTTAATTAGGTGTGACTGCTAAAAAATATTATATTAAAACAATATGGCTCAATTCCTATTGGATTATATAAGAATTTAAGATTTATCATAAGTCCTCTCTCTATTACAAATAGATAAAAAATCACTACACAAATAAGTTTGGGACCAAGTGTATCCTAAAAGTAATGGTTTTCACTAGGCAATAAGTTTTCTCGAACAATATATAAGAAGAAAATTAGAATTAAGAATGAATAAGTATCTAAATGATTAAAAGAAAAAAGGATATTCCAATTAGATATTACTTATTGAGAAGAAGTCTTGAAAAGCAGATCTTTAAAAAAGCTGAAAAATTTTTTTTCAATTTTTATTCTTTCATTTTCTTATTATCTACTTAGATATTTTTAAATATCACTTTCTTTTTTTTTCAATCCATCCTTTTATAGTTTTTTATATTTCAGTAGTTTGATGCAATATATAGTAGTAACAACCTGTTAGTAATAATGTAGTAGACTAGATAAATTTTTATCAAAAAACTGCAGAGTGAAATATTGTTCTCAAGATCAAACTTAAAGACTTTTATACTTACAATAAGTTAGTTAAATTAGAACAATAGTTTAACTATAATATATATTATATGGCTTGAATAAAAATATACTTTTGTTTTCAATTGATTAATATACTGACAATTTAGCCTAGCTATGAATATCCTCAAAAAAGTTAAAAATTTATATAGCAGAATATAAACAAACTCTTATTGATTATATCAGATATTCTGATGATATAATTAATAAAAGAAAAAGAACTTATAGATACAATTTTTCTACTTCTTCAAATAAAATATAACTAAAGTGAAGAAATCACAAGGCCATTAGGATAGATATTAAATTCCCTAAGCAATAAAAAAGTAATTATTTGTTTAAGTTGAGATCTTCTACTTCTTATCATCCTAGTTAGGCAAAATATATAAAGAAGATTATTTCTTTATTTCAGTCAGACTATAAAACTAAATGTAGAGAAATGTAAGATACTACTTTTTATTAAAATTGAGAATATATTTTTTCAAATATTGTGTAATAATATCACAATCAAGATAAATATTAGTAAAATTTCTTTATCTAAGTATAGCTGCTAAAAAATATTAAAAGTTATATAACAAGATTAAAAAGTTATATAAGAACTTGGATCTATTATTGATTATTTTATTTTACATGGATAGATACAAAATCAAGACTGAAAAAAAGAAAATGTTAAGCAAGATACTGAATCTGAATAGGGGATAAGTATCTTAGATAGTTATAAAAAAATAATTAAGATCATAAATAGATAAGTTTTTCAGATTATTAGAAAGAAGAAAGATATTCTAGAAAGGTTGACTCTTAATAAGAAGAAATTTATAGTAGAGATTTTTTAGAGAACATGAATTGCTTTTATTTTTTCTTTTCTTTTTATTTTCAGTAATACAATTATGTATTTTAAATATACTTTTTTATGTTATTTTCTCTTTTCCTTTTTATAATTTCTTGAAATTAGTTTCTTGAAAGATAATAAATAGTAACAATCTATTAGCAATAATATGTAAATTAGGAGAGTATTTATATATAATTTACTATAAAGTGAAATATTGTTCTCAAGGTCACATTTAGAGGTTGAAGCTTTTTTAAAAATTAAAAGCTATTGATAAATGAGTTAATATGAGTTTTAGTTTAGCCATAATACAATTGCCTTATATATTTCTATTAGTTTTTATATTAATTAATAAATATATAGTACTGACCTAATCCAGGTTTAAAAAAAAAAATAAATTAAAAATTTATAAATTATTAAATATTTATTTTTATTATTTTTTTTTATATACTTACTATTATATTAAATATGTATATTTTATTAAATATTTGTATATTATAAATTATAAAATATTTTATTAAAGTTATAATCAGAACAAAACTTTTTGCTTTTTTTTTTTTTATTATAAATTAATAAATAATTATTTAATTAAAATAAAATCTTAAAAAAATTTTTTTTGGATAATTTTCTTGAAAAAAAAAAGCCAGCTTAAAAATACTTTATCTTTTCAAAATCTAAAACTCAATAATAAACTATAATACCTAGTATAGAAGTTGTATTAAGCCCATTGTCTTGATCAAGAAAAAGTCTTGATATTCTATAGGATTGATTAGATGTTTTGATGAAAGAAGAAGTAAGAAGCCTAGGAAAAAAACCTTGAAAAAGAAAAAAACTATCAATTAGTAGAAAGGGTATAAAGTGAAGGGGTAAGTGTAAATAAAGGTAAAATGAAAAGATGGAGGAGGTTAAAGAGTTGAATAAAAAATAAGAAAAATAAAAGTATTCTTGTTTATGATGACTCAGACATATACAAAACCTTGTTTCAGAAGTGTCCCTTTCTAAAAAGACAGCTCCCTTTGTCTTAGACATTTGTCATGTATAGAGTTTAGGTCCACTTGTGTTTTCCTAGACATAATACTTTTTATACATCAATAAATCAGATAACAGAGTCTCATATGGATCAATATATTTTAGACTTTGTTTGCTGCATGGTTGGTAGTACGTATAGAGTAAAAAAGGAGGAAGAGAAAAATAGAATTTTCTAAAAAGAAAATTTTCACAAAATAGAGAAAAGTGAAAAACAGTTTTTTAAATGAATTATATAAGATAATTAATAACATATTATAAGATTTAATTATATAATAAAAAGTATATATTATATTTAATATTAATTATATTTTAAAAAAATTTTTTAATTAATTAGATCTTTGAATTAAAGTTTAATATTACCTAAGAGCCAAGTAAAAAAAAATATTGCATACAATAAAAATGATTTTATTGGATGACAAGTTACCACTTGTCATTGGATACAGTCCTAACTATCTTACTAATATCCAAAATAGAAGAATCCACTATAACATGATATTACCTATAGCTGATCTCTATCAGATTAGGCTAATCTATGAGTGTTGTGAATGATCAGTATTTTATTATTATAATAATAGGATGAAGAAGAATGGAACTGATCTCATGGTTAACCAGGATAGAAACCAAATTAATAAAGACACTCTGACAATCTTATCAACCAATAAAGAAGTTATCAAGTCAAAAAGGCTGAAATCCTAAAAAGAATAAACATTGTACTAGTGAAATATATAAAAGCATGTCAAACTTATCTATAGTATATTATCAGGAGACCTTGGTAAGAGAAAAAATTTGCAAATCACACTGTTGTCTCAAAACTGGGGACAGGTTAGAGTATATACAATGATCTAATAATTGGATTACTTTATAAAATTGTTCTAAAAAAAATTAAGAGAGCAACATACTGTACATCTTTTCTAAGAGGAAAACTAGATAACTGAATAGGTTGATCTAATATACTATATATAGAATAGTCTAATTACTTATCATAATAGATAGTATATAGTTTACATTATTCTATAAATTAAAATATATATAAAGACATATTAACTATAAAAAGTTAATAAAGGACATAAAAAATATAGTATTAAATATTTTTATAAGACAAGCTATTAAAAAAACAAACAATAATGTAATAACCTATCAATGGATAACTCAAGGTAAAACTAAAAAGAGATAGGATTAGCAAATCTAAAACCAACATAAATACACATAGGACTTAATATAAGAATAATTTAAGAATGAATATACATATAAGACCTTCTTTAAGAGCTTATAAAACAAAAGCTTTCTCATTAAATTGATTAATGATAAGCTATCAATATTAACTAAGCTAGTCCTAAGAAGACTGAATCTATATAATTAAGTGAAATGTATTATATATGATCAGAAAAAGGAAATAATAGAATACTTGCTAAAATGCTCAACTTACAAGACTCAATAACAAAAAGAAATAAAAAGAGTTATCAAAGAATTCAGAAAGCTCTCAAAAGAAAAAAAAAAAAAATCCAAAAAAAAAAAAGTTAAATTTAATAATAGGTGATAGAATAGAAATAGAAAAAATTGACAAATATATAGTAAATTTGATAAAAAAGATCTCAAAAACCAGTTAGGATATACTCGACTTCTGTATGGGACTAATATAGGAAGATCTAATTGTAATAATAACTGATCTGAAGTATTGTAATAAGAGAATTGGAAAAGAGGTAAGAAGATAGATAATGCAAATATAGAAGAAAGTATATACACATTTTCAAAAAAAAATATAAAATATAAGATATAAAAAGATGATCGAATAGGAATAGATATCAGGAATCTACAAATATAACAATATAAAAAAACCAGTACACTTATAGGATCAGAAAAGAAAGAGCAAGAGTATAAAAAATCGATTCAGTAAGAAGTTAGTATATGAAGAAAAAAGAATTGAATATAAGAAGTTAAAAGAAATCCTATTAAATGGTGTGAAGTATGATATAAAGTAATTAGAATTTTGATGTCTGTCAGAGCTTAAAAGAGTAATCTGCAGTAGTGACCTATAGGCAATGATGTTAGAAGTTGAAAAAGTCTTTACTTGAACCTCTAATGGAATAATAAATCATTTTTGAAGTTGTATTTAAAGAGATAATATAATCAAAATAAATGAGTTAGTTAGAGAATTAGCTTTAACATTTTATTTAATATATATAACCTACAAATGTTTAATAAAGCATACATAACTAACCTGATAGAGGAAAAAAAATTTTTAATTAATTATATATTATATATTATATTATAATTTTATTATAAAACTCTTTTTATTATTCAATTTTACCATCACCTTTAAAGCAATATTTATCAGAAGTTTTATATTTTTGCATTAATAAAGTTACTATATTATCACTAAATACACTTTGTAAATATATTATAAAGTACTTCTCATCTAATTTTATTTTTTTTTCATTCCTCTAATTAGCTTGAGTGTCAGTTTTAAGTCAAAAGTAAATGAGGTAGAACCTGAACTTTAATGGCAAGAAAAGATACTTAGAAAGAAGACTTTTGGGTGAAAACTCCTTTTCATAACTTTATAATAGGGTAGACAGGTTTATAGAAAGAGTATTTGTTAAAGGTTATGTCATGTACAGTGATCTTGTCTTCTAAGAAATTATTAGACTCCAAGCTTTCTAAAGTGTATAAACAAATTTTTAGTTTTTTTTGAAAGAGAATTTTGCCAATCCCCTCTGATCTTGAATTTTTGATTATATTGGATCTGCTGAAATTTCATTGACTAGAGATTTAAAGCTGAATAATGTCATCAATAATAAAAGATAATCAATATATACACATGTTTTACATATTTTTTTTCATACTTGATAATCAAATAAGTTTTGATAGCTTTCTCAGATAGATAAAGATCTATTTTATTTTTATAAAAACAAACAAGATGAATAGAAGGTTTTTCTTAACTGACAAGTTTTTTATTCCTGATTCATGATTTGTATAAGGATCACAAACTGAAAACCAATATCAAGACTTTCAATACAACTTCCTTTCAAGTATGGTTATTTAGATTACTAGTAGTATTTATTTATTTAATTTTTTGTATACCCATAGTCAGGCTAGATTGTGAGTTTATTAATCAATTGAAAATATAAGTACATTTTTATTCAAGCAGCATGATATATACTATAGCTAAACTATTATTCTAATTTAACTAACTCATTGTAAGCTTAATAGTCTCTAAGTTCAGCCTTGGAAACAATATTTCACTTTGCAGTGTCTTTGGGTAAAGACCCTCCTAGTTTACTGCATTGCCAGCAGGTTGTCACTGCCATATGTTTGAACAAGCCACTAGAATATAGAAAACTATAAAAGGATGGGTTGAAAAAAGGATAGGGGATATTTAAAAATGTCTATGTAGATAACAAGAAAATAAAAAAGTAAAAATTGAAAAAAAAAAACATTTCCAGCTTCTTTCAAAGACCGGTTTCTCAAGATCTTTTCTTAATAAGAAATACCCAATTGGAATATCCTTTCTTTTCCTGACCATCTGAGGAACTTATCTATTCTTGATCTTGATTTCCTTCTTATATACTGTCTGAGGAAACTTATCATCTAGTGGAAGCCTTTATTTTCAGGACACACTTTGTCCCAACCTTCTTTTGGCAGAGATTTTTTTATTTATCTACGATAGAAAGGTGACTTACAATGAACCCCAGGTTTTTATATGATCTAGTAGAAACTAGGTTATATTGTTTTAGTATGATACCTTCCAGCAGCCATATCTAGTTAAAGAAATTTTACTGGTGTATATCTTTCATTGTTTAAAATAGTTATTCCCCAAAGATCTTTTTGCTTCATAATAGTGGGAGAGTATCAAAAAAACAGTGAGGATCCTTATCGATTGTGATATTCTTCAACAACTTCTGGGAAAATGCATTCTCCACTGTAACCAAAGGGTTGAAGCTTAGCATGGACTAGAGACCATTCAGTCTTATTATCTGATCAGAATAAAAAAGAAACCTTGGTCTTGAACTTTGCCTAACTAGAATGATAGGAGAGAAAGATTTTAGCTTGAACAAATAGTAGCTTTTTCATCACCTGGAAACTTGTTGCTTGTATCTTATTGATCTCATGATACTTAATCTATAGGTTAATCTAATTGGAGGAGTGGGTGGACACGAGCACCAATCAACTCTTTCTATTACCAATGACATTATTGGAATATATGAGATAATCAATAGGAGCTTGTTTATATTTAGTTATTAACATGTTTCATATTAACCAATCAGATGTCAGATAATATTGTACTACCAGAAATTCAGGATCAAATTGAGATAGGCAAAATTCTCCAAGAAAACTATGAAAAACAGTAGATACTTTAAGAAGGTATAAGATAGTATGTGAGAAGGTGAATAATAAGTCTTCTCCTGTCAACAGAATCTCTATTTCTTGTTGCTTCTAGCTCTGTAAAGTGACATTCTACTTGTCAGTTCTTTTACTTCCTAGAATCTTCTTGCCCTCAGTAGAGGAAGTGTATACTTGAGTCTTTTCAGACCATTAGAAGTTCAAGTTTTTATTCAAAGAAGTTTACAAACAAGTAAAGGAGGGTAAAAAAGATATATAAAGACAAGCTTCAAGTTTTTTTAATGAAAGTGTAAAGACTTATTAGCGAAGAAATATAAAACTTCTTGCAAACATCTTTTTTGTATATAGTCAAAGAATCAGCAAAAAGAGTTGTCACTATCAGTGGTAATTATCAATCATATTTCTAGTAAAAATATTTATCAAAAACTATTGTCAGATTGAAAGATTCCCTAAAGACTTAACTTGACTTTGGAAAAGTTATACCTTTTTAAATAAGTAGTTTATACTTGAAGCTAGTATTATCTTTAAAATTGAATCATTAATCCTTTCACAGGTTTTAAGATATTTTCTTAGCTATAAATCTTACTTAATTTTAGGATGATTAGTTCCCTAGACAAACTTTCAGATGAAATAATATCAATAAAGTTGATCTTTAAAACTATTCCTCTTTCATCTGAAAAAAAGAAGATATAGAAGAAATCCTATTTTTCTTTTTAAAAATAAAGGGATACAATACTTCAATAGATAATTTATAGATATTAACTTTCTCCTTGATATTAGTCTTAGTAGATGGTCGATAATAGAGAATATTTAGGTTTTCATTTAGTAGTACTCTGATATTTTTTCTTTATATTTTCAGCACTAGTTTAAAAGTAATTTTAAATTAGTTTCACTTGATTTGAAGTAGCAAAATATAATTTGGTAAACTATTAAGTTTTAGGAAGTTTAATAATACTCTTAATAGTTGTAATAATTTCAAATATATTTTGAATTTTATTATATTATTGTTAATAAACAAAATGAGTTGGCAATTAAAAAAAAAAATATTATAATTTGTAATTAATAAAATTTTAATAAATAGTTTTAAAAAATAGTCATTGAATTTTCAATAAATGGTTTTAATAAATAATTAACAAATTATTAATAAACCATTAATAAAATTTTTTATAAATTAATAATAATTTATTATTGAATTTTTGACAAATTATTAATAAAATTTTTAATAATTTTTTAATAATTTTTAATAAAATTTTATTAAATAGTTCATAAATTTATTTGATAAATAGTTAATGAATTTTTTGATTGCTTATAAATAAATTATAAATATATCAATTTTTGTAATATTTATAGTCAAATTATATAGTTACCAATTTATTTATATTATTAATTTACTAAATTGTTTATTTTTTTTTAAATGTTATATAAGTAACAATATATTGCATAATTTTTTTTAACTAGCATATAGTATATTTATATTTTTATTAGATAAATCTAATTAAAAATTATTATAAAATTTAATTTTTTAATTCTTATAAAATGCCAATATTTCTATTAAAATAATTCAATCAAAAATAAAAAATTTGATATAAAAAGTAAAATTATTATTATAGTTAAACTTTTATAAAATTTTTATTGAATTTAAATTACTATTGAAATTAAGATTTAAAAATCTTATTAAAGCTAATATAATATATAATAATATAAAATTTTAAATAAAGTTATATTTTATCATATTATTATAAAAAGATTTTATATTTGTAAATATTATTATAATTATTAAATTTTCTAATACCTTTTTGATGAAATCTTGATAAGTACTAATTTTTTATCATCATTTATATCTTTTAGAATAGCTTATTTAAGGGTATTTATTTTTTAAAATAAATATTAGTTTGAGATATTTATATATTAAATAGTTTTTGATTTTTAGAAATTATTAAAAAAGAGTTTGATAAATGTTTTAGATAATTATTACAGTTTTAAAAATAAAGCCCAAAAGTCCATTAATATAATAGAATTTGGCAAGATATAATATACTAATTAGTTAAATTAGAAGCTTTTCTTTATGCAATTCTTTCAATAGTACAAGTATAGATTTCAACTTTTGATTTAATAGAAAGTTATAGGTTCTATTTTTATATAACTTAACTATTTTTAAATATGATTTGAATTATCGAATCCAACTTTTATAGAATATTCAGTAAACTTGATCAAAAGGATATTTTTGTAACTCCTGTATGATATTGAATTTTATTACTATTGATATAGATCCATAAGTCTAGGTTTATAAAAATTTCAAAAAAATTGGTTTAATAAATTTTCAATTTATTTAAAAATTTTTTCTTAAGCAACTTTATTCTTAAAAATTTCGATTTTATTCTATTAAAAATTTATTAGTTATTAGTAAAAATTAAAAAGCTAAATTTGTCCAGAATACAACAAAATAATTATTTATATCAAACAGAAATATAAATCTTAAAATTTATTAATTCACCAAAAACTTAATTATTAATATAATCAAATAAGTCCTATCTATAGCTTGTTACATTCCTATCAATTCATCCTCCAAACAATTTAAAGAACACTACATTAAGGTTACAGACCTAAATTGGAAATCGCCACAAAGCAATGTTGCTGTAGCAAGAAATTACACGAACCTACCTTTACTATTTTATATATACCGTAATATTGAATTCACTAACGTCTTTCGATTTTAATCTCATATAATGTGTGGTCGGTAATGAATCAGACAAGGACCTAAGGCAAGATATCTTGAAGAATCGATATAAACCTAAATTTAACTAAACCCTGTCCTATCAATTTAAGTATTGTGTTATTTTATAAACATATATTTAAAATACATATACATATAATATCTATATGTATATAAATATATATATATTGATTATTTCTATCAACATTGTTCGTTAGACAAGAGGCATTGTTAGTATCGCCACAAAAATAGACAAATAGATATTCGTGATTCTTGAAATAATAATAATTTTCACAAGCTTTAAATAAAAGTATTACCTTGTCTTCACTTTCTTCTGGATCTTCTCGCCAGAATCTTTTCTAAAACTCTCTTTCCTTCACAATCCGGGAAGTTCCTAAGATCATAATACACTGGTGCAATTTCTAAAAGCCTAATTCCACAAAAAATTTATTAGTCCTCAGAAGTAACCGTATAAAATGTGATCATAAAAATATATACCATTCGGCTTTCACTTCGGTCACAGTACGAATATATTTTTTAGTCGTAAGAACGAACTCATTATATAAAACCCATTCGGGTTGATGTCCAAGTGATGATGAAGGATGAAGTTGAACAGTCTAGAAAAAAAAAAAAAGGTCAGTTAATGCCGAATTAACGAGTCCTAACCAGCCTTAAATAATACCTGATTATCTTTGCATGTCAGGTAGTGACCGGTTTTCTCTAAGTGCGCTACTTGCATAAAGAACCCTGCTGTCAACGCTTTTCGTATATTTGTATAGTAATTTTTGTCTGCAAACGGTGTACTGACCAACTCCTGATCGCAGCGTTCCATTATTCGTTTGAGTTGCTGACGGACATTATCAGCAGCTTTAAGAGTTCGACCGTTGAGGAAGTTATTGTAACACCAATCTTGTTCATTGATATCTGTTGGACGTAATACAATTCAGAAATTATCCCGATATACGCTTAAAAACTATCGACTTACTTGTTTTGTAAGCATGGTACACGTTCAGCAAAGTTAGGTGGTCCCCATCAGTGTGTGCAAATTTGCTCTTTGCATCTTCGGCTTGTTTTTTTAAGTCATTTGGCCGCAAAAAGACATTCGGGACTTTTTTTTTTTTTTTTTTTTTTTTTTCGAGAAAACAAAGCGCTTTCAGTAAATATTCTTATCGGAATTTATCAAATCAATTAAGTATCCAGTAAATTTGAAACCTGATAGTAATGCTGTAATCGACAAGATTTCGTTCGAACATTTATACTTTGGACTTTCTATCAACATTTTGGCCAATTGCGGGTCTAATGGGAATTCAGCCATCAAATGACCTTCAGCAGTGAGATTACCATCATCGTCAAGCGCTCTAAGATAATTCAGGAGTTCCAAAGCACGCATCAAGGTTTCAGGTGCTGAAAATGTTCATTTAAAATCAGTAAACAAAGAATTATTTTATTTAAAATGGAATTCAGCTTGCAATTTACCGGGTGGATCCATGAAATCGAAATGCACAAGGTCGTCTATACCCAGTTTCTTCAATTGAAGGACCACACTTCCAAGATTGCTCCTCAATATTTCAGGATATGTCTGTTCTTGTAATTCTTTCAAAAATGCTTTCTCAGTATAAAGGCGGAAGCACTTTCCTGCACGCGTACGACCAGCACGACCAGCCCTTTGTTGAGCGGAGGCTTTACTAATGGGACTTACAAGCAGGGACTCCACGCGGATACGAGGATTATACACTTTCTGCTTACTAAACCCAGGATCGACAACATAAACTATGCCATCAATTGTTAACGACGTTTCGGCGATGTTAGTGGATACGATAACTTTTCGACCGGGCTTTCCATCTTTGACACGTGGAGGCGGTGCATCTTCGAAAATGCGTTGCTGCTGTTGAGGTGGAAGAGATGAATAAAGGGGGAGAACCTTCAGAGGACCCATATTAGGCTGTTGTTTTATCATCTCATCGGCTTCAGAACGAATTTTTGAACACGCGTTTTCAATTTCCTCTTCACCAGTAAGAAATAGCAAAATGTCGCCAGACGGCTCACATTCATGAATTTGCATAACTGTACGAATGGCTGCTTCTAGGTAATCTCGCTCCGGTTCAGGCGTGTAGTAAATTTCTACGGGAAAAGTTCGACCGGGCACAGTCTGAATCAAGAAATTAACCGTTATTAATATTCTGAATATTGCTTAGTATAGATCTCAATTGAATCCACGATATTACCAACACCGGTGCTTCATTGAAATATTTTTGGAACTTCTCGGCATCGAGAGTAGCGCTCATTACAACGACCTTCAAATCTGGGCGTGATTGGGCGATCTGTATGGGAAGAGAAAAAAAAACAAACAAACACAAACACATGTATATATATGATTTAGTAATCTATACGAATATCATTATGTTTATAAAAAAAGGTCTCCAGGTAGATTTTTTTTTTAAAAAAAAAACCAATATATATATATATATATATATACTTGTTTCATCAGGCCCATAAGAATATCGGTTGCCAAGGTGCGTTCGTGAGCTTCGTCGAGGATGATAGCTGAATATTTCTCTAATTTCGGATCATTCATTGCTTCACGCAAAAGCATACCATCAGTCAAATACTTCAGTAATGTCTTGGGTCCTGAGCAGTCTTCAAAACGAATGTTATAACCAACTTCTTCACCAAGCTTAACATCCATTTCGTCAGCAACACGCTGAGCTACGGACATAGCAGCCACTCGACGTGGTTGCGTGCACGCTATTTGTTTCTTCTTCAAATGAGGGAGTACATCATAACAGAGAAACTGTGGAATTCTAATAACGAAGTGACACAAAAGCAATGAGAATTCGCTCTAAATCTCAAAATTCAATATGCCTTTAGATTATCTTAACTGTGTAGTTTTTCCAGATCCGGTTTCACCAACGAATACCACGAATTGGTTGTTGTGAACCAATTCAAGAAATTCGTTTCGTTGTGCGTGCACAGGTAAAGTTCGCCGATTTTTCAATATCTCATAATATCGCTTGCCAAAAGGTTTGTTAGTAAACGGATTAACTTCGCCTTCCTCGGCAATTCGAGCTTGCTCGGCAGTAGTTTTCCCCGCAAACCACCCGTTAAATGGACTTTTGTTGAGGTGTGCCAGGTAAGGATTATTAATTATCTCGGTTTTTTGACGTTTACTTGAGTGTTCTTCTTGATTGCTTTTCTGAGGTTTATTTTCATTTGTGTTTGTTGTGTTTGGTTCTTCAATACTGCGTTTTTTCATTTTCTCCATTAGTCCTGATCAAGATCCGAGTCTCGGCAAAAGAAAAAAAAAAAAAAAAAAAAGGTATAATATATATATTTATATATTTATGAAATTGCTAATGATAGGAATCGTCGTCACATGACACAAATAATTGCATTTTTAAAAAATTGAGATTAAAAAATTTTTTTCTATAACAAGCAAATAAGTTCTTTATTTTAAATTAACAATTATATTATAAATTCATAATTTTCACTATGACCGGTCACAAAAGTATGACATTATGAATTTTTATTAAAAAGACTTGTTCTATCTAAAATTTCATGTAAATGTCTCAGAATACTATCATTGTTGTTCCTTCTTTCAGAGTTCGATAAAACCTCGAGTAGATTAAGTGTTATCTTCTACAACTTCCATCGGATCCATCAAATCTTCTTCGGTATCGAATGAAGATTTTAGGTCTAATAATCTGAGGGCATGTTCTACGTGGGAGATCAATTGATAATGTTGAATAATATTTTCAAGCGCCCGATTTTCTTCCTTGTAATCTTCAATGATTTTATTTATTTGCTCTGCGTTGAATTCGGGAAATCTCCTTTGCAATTGTTCGGTTGTGCTTGCAAAGAAGGCGTTGACCGGAAGACTAAACCATTGGTATAATGGCATGTCTAAATACAATTAACAATGTTCAATGGTGAGAATGATGGTTACTTTTAAATTGCATAAATTTCTCTGCAGTAAATAAAACCAACCAGTTCTTGTACTGATAACTTCCAAGGTGTGATACAAAGCGGTATTCTTGATTCGTTCATTTACATCATCATCAGACATATCATTTGTGTTTGATATGGAGTCCCACCTATAGATAATATTCGGTAACTAACATCTTGGAAACGATTCTATATGCTATCTTACCTATCGTTAATATAAATCCTTCGCCATATAGTTTGAACTAATGCGCGACGGCGATCATCGGGTAACTAAATTGCGTGTGCGATAGGAATGAGACCGACGTCAAGCGAAAATGTTATTAGAGCGCTGCTGGTATATAATTAATTGAATTACCGTTTCATCATTTAAAGTGAATTGCAATGCAAAAGGAAAATCATCTTTTTCCTTGCATTCTCTGAGAGTCATGACCTCAATAAGTTCTTCGGTTGAGATCTTTTCTCCTTGTAAAATGTATGGCACATACTGCTTGAACAACTATGAAGTTAGTTACAAATTTTTGTTAGTGATGATATAATAAAATTGTTTAATGTACTTCGAAAATTTCAACCTTTGCTAGGGTGGGCCTTGATTTTTGAACACCATTAATGATGTTATCGGCAACCGTAGTTGCTTGTTCATTCTCATCAACCAATCTTTTGTTGGACGTAACAATGATATCGAGGAACTGTTTTTGAATTTCTTTATAGGCGATAACAAGTTCAAATCCGTTTTCAATTTCTGCAATTTCTAAATGCGATTAGAATAACCAATGACATGTGACCATCGATATCATTATAGGAAAATACCTTCAATGGTGTTTTGCACCTCTTCGCTTTGGATGTCCGCCTCACTGTCTAATCCCGCCAGATAAGTCAGCTTGCTTATGCTAAGTAATGTCTGTAAAACCAAACAATTCAACGATTAAACTTGGCAAAATTCATTATCGCATCCATATTCATTTATGGAAGGAGAAATACTTTAACGTCCTCAATTCGTTTCTCTTTTAGAGTCAATTGACGAGTCTTAATTGAAGCCTCATCATATTCGCACATATTTATGTCGTGAATCCAGGAAATTCCTCTTAGGTTTCGTTCGTTTAAAAATGATTGAAGCCATTCTTTGTGTTCAATGGCATGCGGCTGACTCAATAATTCGGCGTACCGTTCTTAATAGATAATTTAAAATAAGATAAAGCGAGCAAATAAATGTTGGAGTAATTTGTATGCACACCTTGTTTAAGATACCATTCGTACAGCATGTATGCGAATTTTTCCTTGTATTTCTTCATATAGACTTCAATAAGTTCATCAGTTTCCGAATTCGATTCCATTACTAGAACGACCAACGATTTATAATCCTCATAGGTCTCGCTGAGCTCGAGAGCTCTTAGGCCCATTCCATTTCCATGGAGAACTACGAGAAATTAGAAAAGAACAAAATTGGTCGCATGAAATAAGCAAGTTTTAACTAGTTTTCTGGAAAGAAGTTTACCCAATTTTCTCAAGATTTCTGTCCACTGTTCACGGTAGTTTTTCGCGTGACTCTTCTCCATGATGTCATCACTGTTTAAAAAACGGGAAGAATCGTTAATGATGTTGTATGATTTGCATGAAACGTAACACCTCAATTCACACCTGTATAACCGTTGAACGGTTATTCCAAATAGGAGATCAGCAAGTCCAACTAACTGATCCTTGAGCTTATCAATATTCGGAGCCTGCCGTTGTTGGACATTTTCACTTTTCTTGATTAAATAAGATCCTTTATTGGAAGCTTGGAGTTGATAGCTTTTAATTGCGGCATCCGTGTCTTCAAATTGCTGGTGAAGAACCTTCAAGAGTTCAGATTGAACTGATCATGGAAGAACCCGGAAGATTATCGGATGTTAGGGATGCCGTTTTCTTTAAAAAAATCACATCATCGCACCGCTCGACTTACACGTCCAAGACCCTTTGGAATCATTCGTCGTTATGGCATACAAATCCTTTTCACCTTTTCGGAAATTAGATGCCGCTTCAAAAGCAAGCTAAAAAGAAATCCCAAAATCATCGTTTAATACAAGTAAACACATTTTCTTGGGTAAAGTCATTTACACGAGGAATACCAGTATAATCGAGTTTGCTTCAAATACTGCTATGTTACGTGCGTTAAGGTCGGAAATACGTTCGGTGACTCGTTGAATGTGCGTGAAAATAATTCCAAAATCTCGAACCTGTTTCATGCATAAAACGCCTTAATCTAAGATACGTTTTCGGTAGGTATAAGAGATGAAATTGCATCTTACATGGTAGCGAAAGAAAAATCTGACAGAGTCCTCGTTGGGCATTATCTTTATGTTGCAGTCTTGTATATAATCACGAATCGCACTAACCATTAATTTACGACGAGATTCTTCCGAACCGCTCCGGCTAGATCGTGATTTCACGCGAAATTAATGAACGCGAAGAAATAACGGAGTAAAAACACCATAATGTATTGCTTACGCATAAGACATGTCATAGTGTTCCCACAACTTTCTAGCACATGACATTTTTTCTGAATTCCAGAATAACCGTTGTTTTGTTGGAAGGTATAGCTGGATATTGGGGATGCAATGGGAGTTCAAAAGATGACAATAAGAATGATAAATAATAGGTTAATCGAGAACAACATTCGTAAATAAAACTCACCTTATCCATAATACCACTGTTGTTGATGAATTGAACAAGTGCAGTCATCTTATTGCATCTCTCGTTGAGCTGGACCTTCAAATCATTCAAATTGTCTAAATACTGAGATCCTATAACAAATAAAATTTGCTTTATAATGAGGATCGCCCATCATCATTCATAAGCTAACGTGAGGATAAAATGAATACTTGCGCAAATCCAAAATTTCGTCGCTAATGTCAACGACAACCTGATTAATATCTCCTCTGAAGTCTGGTGATAAAGTACATTCCACCGGAACCTTCAAATATACCATTAGGTTAAATATTAAACATAGAGTGGAACTGAAACAACCAACCATGAATTAATTACGTTGTTATCGCTCTTGAGAAAAATCGCTTGTTCCAATATGAATTTCAACTCTTTGTTTATTTTTGCCTGCAAACCGTATTCAAGTTTTTAAGCTAAAAAGCTCCAAGTAATCGTCTTAGCGTCAGGAAATACCTGTGAATCTTCGATGTCCATTTCATCATACCTAATTTACGAGAAAGTAAAAGTATAAATGTACCGACAATGAGTACCCCAATAATAAGATGAAAGACGTCAATATTAATATCCATACTTATTTTGAGGAAGAGATCTTTTGATTTCGGAAATATTTAGTTGACAGGACATGATGCCGGTTTTCGTTGTTAAAACATGAATTTGGCTAATGTCATCGTCCTTGTCTTTGAAAGAACCTGACTTGGATTCTTCCGCACAAAAACCGATTATATTATCATTAATGGGGTCTCGCATTGTTATAATATTATTATAACTAGCGCCTGCGGAAACCCCACAAATGAAAATATTATTAATATCAATTAC
>CAJVPT010002287.1:0-18119 GCA_910592055.1 Acaulospora colombiana | reverse complement strand
ATATAAGAGAATATGAATAATTAAATAAAAACTATATGGCATGACTTTACCAGCTTAAAAAAAGAATTTTTTTTTTATTTTGTAAATTTAATTTTAAAAATTATTAAAAAGTTTAAAAATAATAATTTATTATTAAATTAATGTTTTTATTTATTAAACTTAAATAAATTATATAATTAAAAAAATTTTATTTATATATTTATTTAACTTTGTTTTATAAATTTAATAATTATAATAATTATAATAATATTTTATTATAAAATTTTTGTTAATCTATTTAAAATCAATATTTTTTAAAAAAAACTCTTTCCATTAATCCTCTGACCATACACAAAAAAGATTACAAGAAGTTTCTATACTTCTTTGCTAATAAAGTTTTAATACTCTTATTAAAACAACTTGAAGTATAACTTCAAGAGTCACTTTTATCTTTTTTCTCGTGTTTACAAACCTTTGCACTCAAAAACTTGACTTCAAGTAACCAAAAAAGGTCAAGTAACACCTTTGATACCAATAGCAAGAAAGTTCCCAAAGAAAGAAAAACTGACTGTGAAGTATCTGAAGGCCTATTTAACCTTTGAAGTGAGAGGTATATAGAAATTTAAGATGACCGAAGGGCTTATTTTCCCCTTTCAGTCACTTGTGGGTCTCTTAGAGCTATCATCTTCATAGTCTTCTGTAGAATTTTGCCTACCTCAGTTTGGCCCTGAATTTTTGATAGCACAAATCCTCATCAAAGATAATTGACTGACACAAAACACATTAGTTTTTAAAAGAGAAACAAGCTTCTATTGGTCATATTTACGTGTTTTGATAACATTATTGATGATTGAAAAGATGATTCTGAAAATGGTTGCCTCCAAAACACTCAAGTCCTTCAATGAAAACTTTCATGATACCAAAAGACTAAGTAATGGGTAATGTGGATTGTAAACTCCTATTTCACCTAAGTTCCTCAAGTAGTGATAAAACTTTAATGGAAAAAAGCTAAGATTTAAATGTTTTCCTTGAGATATTCTAATCTGATGCTCACTTAAATGAAAAATCAGTTGAATTGACTCGTCTGATGCCGCAGATAGTAAAAAAATAGATTTCTTCTGAGGTTCAAGTAAAGCAAGAAGACTATTCTAATTAGGCAGATACCTTTTGAGAAATGGTTGTTTTTATTTTTGAATTTTTTTGGTGAATCTTGAATTTTCCTCTTTTCCTTTTTAACTTAACAATTCATTAATTTTTAAATAATAAATGGTGATGAACTATTGACAATGATCCTGAATGATAGAGGTTATTAATAATCTATTAAGGGAGTAAAATATTATTCCCAAAATCTGATTTAGAATACTTTTGTATGAAGACGTGTTAGTCACTTTGTGAAAGCTTATAAAATATTTATAAATTTATTTCAATTTTTCAATAAAGACATGCCATTGTGACATGATTACGGGTTAAAAAAAAAATCAATATTTTTTAAAAAATATAATTTTTTAAAATTATAATTTAATAAAATTTTAATAATTAATTTTAAAAAAATCTTTGGGTAGTTTTATTCTTTATATTCTTAAATAAATATATATAAAGTTTTATTAAATTTTATTAAATAGTTATTAAATTATAAGTAAAAATAAAATGAAAAAAGAGAACAAAAAGGCTTGTTCAAAACTGTATATATTATTAAATTAAATTCATAAGTTAAAATTATATTGAATTTTATAAATTAAAAAATAATTATTTAAATTATTTATTTGATTTTTTAATATTATTATTATTATTTGTTTTTTTTTTTTTTTACTCTCTATCAGACTAATTATGTGTGTTTTATTAAACATTAGTATGCTATACATATAAAATAATTGCTAAAGCTAAATCTCTAATTAGCTCACTCATCTTGGTTATAATTACTTTAAGTATAATTTTGGGAGTGATTTATCACTTCATTAGTAGCTCAGGTGAAAACCCTTCCCACTACTAATTTCATTGTCTGCAAATCACTACTGCAGTTTTTATAATAATAATTATATTATCTATTTATAAAATAAATAAATATATATATATTATAAAACTTATGATATACTTTTTAAAATAGTTTATATAAACTTTAAAAATAGAATTTTATTATAAATTTATTAAAAAATTATTAAATTAAATATTAATAAATCACTATATATGTAATCAATCTCTTTCTACTAATCCTCTAACTACATATAAATAAGATATTCACAAGAAATTTTATATTTTTTGATTAATAAAGTTTTATCACTCTCTCTAAACCAATTTGGAGAAACATTTCAAGAGTCATCTTTATCTCACTCCTTTTTCTTTTAAACAATCTTCTTCAAGTAAAAACCTGAATTTCAGTGACAAAAGTCTTGTATACACTTTTTTTATCAATAGTAAGAAAGGTTAAAAAGGAAAAAGAACTAATATTGTCTACTTATTTACATACTAAGAAATATTACAAAGATTTTTCTATGATAAAAGACTATTATGACATCCACTTTCTTTACCATATTTCAGCTCTAATAGTATTTTTTCTAGATCTTGTCTGAGAAATTTTGTCTATTTCAGCTTGTCCCTGTATTTTAAGTAGTATAAAGTTTCTTGTGAGATGATTAATATAGCAAAATCATATTAATAAAAGAATGTAAACAAGTTACTATTGGTTACCTTACATATTTGAATGTTTTCCTCAACCTCATAAGAACTTAAGGTTTACCTTAAGTCATAGTCTATAGTATAAATGGATACAAGATACTACTTTATCTTATATCAGTAACAACCTCTAATAAAAAAGTTCATCAAACCATGATAAAGTTTACAAAATACTTCAATCATTTTTTAGTATTGAAGTTACCTATCTTTGATAGTCAAGTAGGTTTTATTAGCTTCTACAGATAGATAAAAATTTTTTAAAAAAATTTTTTTAAAAAAACAAATAAGATAAACAGGAGGTTTTTCCTAGTCAATGAATTTTTTATTTCTGATTTATGATTTGTAGGAAGACTACAAACTAAAAATCTATAGCAAGATCTCTTAACATAATTCTCTCTTAAGCATAGACACTTATGTTCTTAGTGATACCTATCAATCTTACTTCTAATAAAAGTATATATTAGAAACCATTGTCAGATTGAAAGATCTTCTAAAGACTTAGCCTGACTTTGGAAGAGTTATATCTTTTTAAATAAATAGCTTATACTTGAAACTAGTTTATCTTTAGAGCCAGATTGTCAACTCTCTATAGATTTTAAGGCATCCTTTTAGTTATATATTCTATCTGATCTTTAAATAAGTAATTTCCTAGGCAGACTCCCAAATAAGATAACATTGATAAAGCTGGACTCTAAAACTATTTCCCTTCCTATCTGAGAAAAAAAAGTTCTCTTTCTCCTTTTCAAAGATGAAGAGACACAATACTTTAGTGGATAATTCATAAATGTTGATATTTTTCTTGATATAAGTTTCAATAGATAGTTGGTAGTAGTAAAAATTCAGGTCTTTATCTGATAGTGATTCTTTTTCTTTTTGATGTTGAAAATAAGGAATGTGAATACTAACTTAGTTTAGACAAGTTGGTTTCCCTTGTGAAAAGCAACAAACCATAGAGGTTCACATAAAAGATTTGAACTGAAAGAAATCTTTGTACAATTTTATATATGCTAGTATTGTTTTAATTTATAGTTAGCTTTGAAATAGATAATACAAATGTAATATTGAAGTTAAAGTTAATAAAAGCCAATCAGAGGTTGAGCCATTATAAAAAAAAAAAAATTAAATTTTAATAAATAATAAATTAAAAACTCTTTTTACTAATTATTTGATTACATATAAAAAAGATGTTGCAAAAAATTTTTATACTTCCTTGTTAATAAAGTCTTAACATTTTTCTTAAAACAACTTAAAATATAATTTCAAGAGTTGTCTTTATCTTTTTCTTATAGTTTACAAACCTATTTACTCAAAAACTTGACTTCTAGTAATCAAAAAAAGTTAAATAATATCTTTGATACCAATGGTAATAAAGTTTTCAAAGAAATAAAAACTGATTATAAAGTACTTGAAGTCTTTTTTAAACTTTGAAATGTGAGGTTTATAAGGATTTGTTGCAATTAAAAGATTTATTTTATTTCTTTAAACTGTTTTCACATGTTTAGAGATTTTACTTTTATAGTTTTCTAAGAAATTTTACTTATCTCAATTTGATTTTGAATTTGGAGTAGTCCAAATTTTTATTAAAGATAATTGACTAATATGAAACATATTAATTTATGGAATATAAGTTTACTTCTATTGATTATACTCATATGTCCTAATATATTATTGATAATATAGAAAAAAAAGTTTTAGAAAAAGTTTTTTCTTTAACTATATACTGTATATTCAATTTCTAGAAAACAATTATAATATTGAAAGGTACAGTAAATAATAAATAAATGAACAAAAATAACTTCTATTTCTTATTAAGTCTCTCAAATAATAAAAAGACTTTCTTAAATAAAAGCTGAGATTTTCAAGTTTTTATTCCAGTTAAGCAAAGTTTTAGAAAAAATTTCTTTATCATAATTAGGCAAATATAGTACTAGTTTTAGTAGTATTAAGAAAATTTGTACATCAGTAAAAGAATAAGTTCTTAAATATTTGTCTTAAAGTTTTACTTTTAAAAATATTTAAATTTCTCAAATATTATAAAGCTTAAAAGATATCTCAATCAAATAAACTTCGCTAAAAAAAAAAACAGTGAAATAGAATAATAATATTTTGGAAAAATTTGAATTATATTATTTTCTCTTTTTCCAGTACTATATTTTAAAAATTTATAATTTTTTAAGATACAGTAATTAATAATAATAAATTATTAACAAGTATTCTAGTAATTAGAAGTTTTAATTAAACTATTGAAGGAATATAATATTATTCTCTAATTTAGAATATCTAGTTTAGACTTAATTTTGTTTGGTCTGAACTAGTTTAAAGGACTTCTCATATTTTTTAATTGATATAATTCTTTAACTAATAATATACAATATTGAGTTAATTACTTTGAAAATAGCATATTTAACTTTGTAATATTTTTCAATATCTCAATAAAGACATATCATAACTGTAAAATTGTAAGTTAAAAAAATTTTTTTTAATAAATAATTTTTTTTTTATTATAAAATTTTTTTAGTTTAAAATTTTGAAAATAAGTGTTTCATATTATATAATTTATAAAAATAATTTAATTGTAAAAGCAAAAAATTAAAATATTATTAAAAAAGAACAATAATAAAATAAAAAAATTAGATTTATAAAATATAAAAAAAGCTTTTATTTGTCTTAAAAAAGTTTTAGATATAAAATCCAAAAAATTATAGAATAATAGTATTTTTAAAAAATTTATAAAAAAAATAAGATTATCAAAAAAAAAACTCTTTCCCGCTGATTCATTTTTTCTAAAAAATTTCCTTTTATGGTAATTTTTTTAAAAAAAGAAAAGGTTAATGGAGAGATGTCCTCTCAAAGAGAACTTTATAGCAAAATAGTTCAGTAGAGACTGAACTACAACAAGAATATCCTCACAAGAAATAATGCAAACAAGTCACGCAAAGAAATAACAATGCAAGCAGTAAAGGAAAATACTATAAATAAAGGAAAAGTAAAAAAAAACAATTAAAACTAAACCCATAGGGAAGACTTCAGCATTCAAAACCTGACCCAGAACCTGGCAACATAGACCATCACATTCAATCCATCAATAGCAACTATCCAGACCACCAATTGGAGTAAGAAAGTCAAAAAAAAACATCTTAGTTACTAAAGATTCAACAAGAAACCAATTCTCTAGTATCCCAACAACAATTAATATAAAGATAGCAGAAGAAACTCTCCAAGGAACAACTAACGAGACACCAAGAGCAGTATGCATAGACAACTCAAATATGGAAATAAAGATAGAAGAACAACTCAAACATGAAAATAAAGATAGAAGAAGAAAATCAGGGCTTAACTTCGCAATAGCAACAAGTTGATGACAAGAGCAAACAGAAGTTCGACAGCTGAACTACCAAATCAAAACCCTTCTCTTCCTTTGATAAAATTATCTGCTATGGCAAAGAGAGAGCCAAGATCAGTATTCTAGCCATGAACTTGCCAGGCAAAACTATAGCTCAAAAGATAACCTTTCTCATTAAGGTCCTAAACTTATCAGACAGACTGATAACAATTCGAAGTAAAAAGAAAAAAGAGGTGGAATATATTATTGTCATTTTGAGTAACAAACAAAAAGTAATCGAGATCTGCAATATCCCATTACCTGATATGGATAACAAATTCATAAATTTTATGGAATACACAAATCCAGTTCTAAAACAGAAAAACAGTATCAGTCATAGAAGTGCAACAATCCTTTGCTAAGTATGGAACAATAAGTAACATTACAATATTAACCCAACAAATGTGACAGACAGCCATGATCACCTATATAAACAAAGAGTATAAACATATCTTAATTGACAAATGGAGTGTTTCCCTCAAAGCAGACTCTGTAAGAGTCTTTGATGCATAGTAAAATGTGAATCAAATGAAAGCACATGATTAAACTGCAGCAAAGCTTATTAATCACCCACCCAATACTACTACATTCAACCTAAGAAGAATCTGTGAACAAACCAAGGTTAAAACCTGCTACATTCTAAAAAGAATGTCATATTAAAGAAAGAAATTCGCAGTCATTAGTTTTATCAGCTAGAAAGACTTAAAAACTACCACAACTCAAGAATTCCAACTTGGAGACTTCAACTGTACCTGGCAATCAATAGAAGCCAAACTATATACAATCTGCAATAGCCCAGATTATCTATTCAATAACTGCTTATCAAAGAAAGAAGAACGCAATAGAGGGAATATAATAAAGAATAAGTAAATAAATTTATCAAACTATACAACAAGTTCAGACCAGCACGTACTACTCCAATAGAAACCAAACCAGATCTTCACAGCATTATCATATCAAGCTAGGATCCTATGCAGCAGCAGCCAAATTTGGACAATGCCAATCAAGCTGGATAGAAAAGAGCACTCTAACACTAATTGATATCATGGTTTTTCTAAAAGAAATCAAACAAGAAATCAATGAGATTAAAGAAAACATTATTGACCTGGATGAAAGAGTATATAACCTGGAGATCCCTGAAGACAATCTTACAGATACCATGATAATTGAGAATAAGAAAAAAAATCTCTCCAATCAAAACAAAACATCTAATATCCAATCAAATGAAAAGGAGCACTCAAACATCTGAGCTTAACAACAATAGATTCATGAGTCCATAAACAAGATGAACCAAAATATACACAAGACGCTAAATCTAATCTCAGAACTGATCCCTAGCACAGCCTTCTCCCCCTCTTAAAATCATTAATAAGTAACACATCAGAATTCTCTTCATCAAAAAATTCATCATATAACAGTTATAACACATAAATAGAAAAAACACCCAAAGACACACAAAAACGAACTCTTATAGATCCCACTACCCCTTCAAATGATTATACATTAGAAAACAACTCTAGCAATATCAACTCAACAGTATACACTGATTCAGACATTCAACATCCAATTTGGCAAACTACAATGGTTAACATCCAAGATCTAATAAATAATTACAAAAGAGAATCCTGGTTCAACTGGTGTGTCACAAAAACTGGGACATTATAGTAACAATTGAGACCAATGGCACCTATTAACAATCAAAATACTGAAAACATCTGCTTTACATAATTTGGTCACATAATGATGAACAGATACTTGGACAAAAACTAAACCTGACAATAAAAAAAGATATAGCAGATCACATTTATAAATATGACACATGGAAGGGAAGGCTCATCCATGTAGACCTTGCTTTTTCAAAAAAACAAAAACTTAGAATCATAGACATTTATTTTTATACAAACAAAAGAGATAAAGGATAGTAAGACACTCTCGACAAACTAAAGCAATGGATAAGAGAAGCTCTCCAAAAAAACTGGTACCTTCTCATATTGGGGGACCTCAATGGAGTTTTCAACCCAGCATGAGACAAAAGTAGCATACACAAACAAACAATATTCAACAAACCAACAGGCCTCCAAATAGAAATTCTTTTAGATCACAATCTGGAAGACACATATAGACTACACAATCCAAGTAAAATAAAATTTATCTGGTACCAAAAAGATAGTAGTAATAGAATTGATCAAATTGGAATGAACATACTCCTCTCATAGTAAAGTAGGAAAGCCCATATTGAAGAAGTTTAGATCTCCTAATTTCTAGTGACCACAAACCCACTATAACTGAGATAGAAACATGGCAACTAAACTCTCACAAGGAGGTCTCCTATCATAAGCCGAATTACAAATACAAC
Organism: Acaulospora colombiana; assembly: GCA_910592055.1. Lineage (NCBI taxonomy): Eukaryota > Fungi > Glomeromycota > Glomeromycetes > Diversisporales > Acaulosporaceae > Acaulospora > Acaulospora colombiana. Next base: position 9,732 of record CAJVPT010002287.1, on the reverse strand, counting down.
TGGCAGCTGGCCAATAGTGAACAATAGAAAAAATTCTTCTTAGAAGTTGACAAAGCCCTTGATAGCTAAAGCACAAAGTCAAAATCGATAGATAGACAATGAAACTACATATATAACTATATCCTGAAGCAGTCAAGCTCCACATTTCAAAGAAAAAACATAGGAAAAAAAGAATAATTAGTGAGGAAGACACAACCAAAGACCCTTAGCATAGATACAACTCTTTTACAACAAACTAAAAGCCATTCAGAAAACTAACAAACCTCCTTCCTTCCTATCAAAACAACTTCAGGAAAAGTTTTCAAATATCCAATAGCACCTTACAAAACTAAAGACAGAGTACACCAATAACTTTTTGCAATACTGGCTAGACTATATGCAGAAAATCATATGAGATCACAAAGTCATTGCCCAAACAATCATCCATAGAAAACAAGCCCTAGCAATCAAACGCAGAACAATAATAAGACAAGAATATTTAGCAATAAATAAAAAAGCAATAATCAACAACATTATAGAAAAACCTAGAAGAACTATCATCCTGAATAAGATCATTACAGAAGGTGAAGAAGTATTAATTATAATCAACCCAACAAAAATCAAAAACAGGGTCAGGCAACACTTTTAGAACTAGACACCAGCCAGAAAAATCAAACCAATTTCTGACTTTCCTTACTGGACAGCAGAATATGAATCAAATAGAACATCAACTCCTATTGGTACCAGTCAGTCCTAACTAAAATATCCATCAATGAAATCAAAAAAGCAATATAAGATAGAAGTGCAAAATCAGCTCCTGGAAGAAATTAGATCTCCTATATAGTCTATAAAAAACTTAGAGCCAAAGCAATAGAAGAAAACTATTCCCTCTTTAACAGAATTATTAGAGAAGGGGACATCCCAAAAGACTGAAGTAAAGGGGCTATCTATCCAATACTCAAATCAAAGGACTGGCAAAACAATCATGACATTATAAGATCGATTACACTCCTGGATGCAGGAAGGAAGATTTTTACAAAAATCATCACAGACAGACTGGCACGATGCATAGGAGACCACAAGATCCTCTCAGAACTAAATTGGGCAACACTTTCTGGCTACAATGCACAAGAACCAATCCATATAATAAATAACATCATTGAATATATAAAATATATGAATAGACAAGCCTGGATTCTCAGTCAAGACATGTCAAATGTATACAACTCAGTTAATCTGAAAATGTTAACTTAGCTCTCAAACATATCAGGATTCCCTCTCAGATTATTAATATCTTCTTGAATATATTCAACTAAAGACAAAACATAGTGTTGACATGTCATGGATCCACAGCATAATATAATGTTAAGGATGGTATTGATCAAGGGGACACAATATTTCCATTCCTCTGGTACATCTTTTATGATCCACTCATAAACAAAATTGACGAAAACTTTTTAGAATATACAATTTCCACAAAGACATGTAGAAATCTTCAAGAAGATTGATCGACAAAAAAAGTGAATATTGCAGGCAATGCTTATATGGATAACATCACCTGGATCACAGACAATGTAGAAGATATGAGAGAAATCATCAAAAAAGCTGAGGAATTTTATTACATCAATGATATTAAAATCAACCCACAAAAATTACAACTTATAATAATCAATGGAAAAGGAAAGGACTTTGAGCAAAGGATAGTAATCAACAATCAAACTATCCAAGGTTTCCTCAAAGGAATGCCAGTCAGAATCCTATGAGTGTGGCATGACAGTTCAGGAAAGAAAGACTATCAAAGAAATCTAATCCAGCAAAAATTCAAAAAGACTAAAGCACTTATAGGAATGAAAAACCTCACAGATAAATAGATGCAATACATTATAAATCATGTTCTAATTCCTAGTGCTAAATACCTATGTAATGATATGATCCTATCAGAAAAATCAATCTCCTCATAAGTAATATTACTTCAATCTTCAAACACAAACTAGGTTTGGCCAAAATGAGTCCCAATAATATTTTATATAACAAATATAAGTTCAACATAATATACCTTTGGGACAAATAATTACTATTATACACCATGAACTGGACTAATAGAATCAATAGGATCAATAGGATGGAAGCAATTGCAAGAATAAGACTTAGATCCTGCAAAATGAATTATAGTCAATACACTACATCATGAACAAAATAGAAAGTCCCTTGAAAAAGCTAGGAAACAATTTTACACATGATATCCTATGGCTCTTAAGAAGATACGGCTTCACAGTATACTTGCTACAAAAAACTTATAGCCTGACCCTAATAAAAGGAATAGACACTTCTATTGAAGATATAATAAGCAAGACCTTCTATACCAAACATCAGAAAAACCTAAAGAAACACAACATCCTTTTCACAGAACAACTCCTCAATACAAATAGAACTAAAATACTAGAATAGTATCAAGTTATCTGAATCAATAAAAGATCTATTCCAGGTCCAACCCTCAGTTGGTTTACTACTATATAAAACAAACTCAAAGAAACACTAGAAATCAAAGACTGAGGTGACCCCATACAATCAAAAATGTTTTCATACAAGACATACCCACCACTAAACTTCTTACAACTAAAGATGGGTCCCTAAAGGGGGAGGCAAGGACATAAGTCAAATGTCTCTCACTAGAAAAAATTAAAATTTTTAAATTAATAACCATAAAAAAACTACCCACAATTGTTCTCCATTATCTAAATCATTGATTTATAGTATTTCCTGACTTTTGTCCCTATTAAAGTGAAGAGCTATGAATTATGTCCCTCAAAAAGAGACATAAGTGATCTGTGAAATTTTATATGCTAAATACTTTAGGAACCCATCATTACTCATAACTAGACCTCACTGGATCTATACAATAAAAGAAGGCATTTCAACCATTGGTAAAAGACAACAAAAAATAGATCAAAACATTATCAAATACAGATACCATACACAAAATCCAGAAAGCTTTCCATTGGAGGCATGCAAAGGATGCACAATTAATGTCTTGAATAACTGAATAAAAGAATACAGCTTTATGGTCACCAAACAACAATTTATTTCAATATCAGTTCATAAAAGCAAGTCTTCAATAAGGAAAAGCTATTATATAGAAAGAGAAACAACCTGGTGAAACAGAGTCTCCCCCAACTCTCTATCCATTACATTTTTTGAACACATACATGCCCCTCCAACTTAATAGAAAGCAAATATTAAAATTTATCCTCTAAAAGCACATATTTACATCATAAGCATTTGAACAAACTGCTCAACAGCTCTTCAGAAAGCCTAGAAACACTAGCAACAATCAGAGGAAAGCTAAAAAATTATGTCATCTTTGAGATATTCACTGATGGCTCTCTAAACAATTTCAACAGAAAATACTACATGGGTCTGGATTGGATTATTATTACCCCAGACTTAATAGAGCACACTTTTTAAGGACAAATAACTACATACCTATCATCTATCAGAGCAGAAATCACAGTGATCTTCATAGCACTTAGTGTTTTACCTAAATACAGTTCTGTAACCTTGTACACAGACAGTCAGTCAGTGATTAATGGTATTCTCAAGACCCAAAAGGAAGATCCAAGAAAAATTATAAAAACGTAAAAAAACTCAAATATTCTGCTTTAAATAACAGGCTTATGTAAATAGAATCAAATAAAACTATATCTATATAAAATAAAGAAACACTCAGGAATTGAACACAATGAACAAGCAGATCATCTGGCACAGATTGACAGATGAAAAGAAATGAGATTGGATAAAAAAATGATTGAGATTCTAAGAATACAACATGGTTACTTAGATATAATTTCTCAATAAAACAATATTCAATATAAAAATCCCATAAAAATAATCACAAAAAAACTCATCCAAACAATTCATCTAGTAAAATAGAGACTCCTCAATCGAACAAGATGTAACAACAATAAAAGATTGATAAAAGAAATACATTGGCAGACAACTACTACCCTATTACAATCAATCAAAATAAGTAACTATTACACTAACTAGAAAGACCAAAAATTCAGAAAATTCTGCCTCAACATCTGGAATGATGAATTACCAATCAAAAACAAATTACATGCTAGAATTCTCTTCCTATACAAAGACAACAAATGCTTTAAATGCCACGAACCAGAGATTAATACATATCTGTTCATCTACAATTAATTCAGATCCAAAGTTTAAGAATTCCTAATCAATACTGTAATTATCCACATCAAAAGTTATATAACACAAGAAGAGGAAAAGAAGTTTGAAAACAAATTCATAAGCAAAATGAACTGGAAATACAAAGAATACTTAATAGCAAGTATCAGAGATGTCTTCTTCAAAGAACTAGTCTTTTATATTCAAACTGTCATCCTAGACAGACTGAACAAAAAGATCTGCCTCACCCAAATACACAATGATATAATCAATTTTCTATATAAAACCTGGACAGAAATATGTGAAACATTTCAAAAGTGGAAGGCCATTACAGGCATCACAAAAAAAAAAGAGAAACAAGCAAAATACGAGTCCAAAAAGGAAGATCCATCATTTAACTTGAGGGAAAGACACATAAAAGATCAATATATCAGACTGGTCAATAACTTCATAGATAAGTGGCTTATAAACATTATAGACAACTCCTTTATCTTTGAAATTTATTTTAGCACTAGCCTAGCTTTGGCAGGTTAGCCCCCTCACAAGGTGTAGCAATAAGTTATAAGGTGAGTACTTCTATAAAGAAAATTCTCTATTGAGCTTTATTTGGTAAAAAACAGGTAGTAAGTTCTAGGGTAGTTTTCTATGTAATTTTACTGCAAATATATAAATAAAACAAGGCTGAGTCACACTAGTCAAAAAATATTTATTCAGCATAATGCCACTCGTGTAACATTTATCAAAAAACAAATAATTTAGCATATTAATGACATAAATAAATTATCAATCTATTTTTACCATATAATTCGGCAAATAATTGATTTCTATTATATAATTCGGCATATAATTTAGATCATCAATCAATTTCTGCTATATAATTTGACATTATTTGTCATATTTGTATCATTTTTACTATATATTTCATTAAATTTTTTCTCAAAAAATCATTAGATATTCATCAAAATTTCAATTTTTGTCAAAATTCGTGCATTTGCTAAATTTTTAATTATATATTATATTTATGATTTAGAAGAATTACAGCTAAATATTCACGAGAGTCTTGCTGATTTGAGGTTCTGTATCTAAATGAAATAAATTGGCCAAAAATATTATGAATAGGGATTATGCATTCATGTCTAACTGGATAAAATTCAGTACTTCACAATTCAACATTCGCGTCATTTTCAGATCCAAAATAAAATCTATTTTCTGTCAAATTAACCGGTTTGTACCATTGAATAAAGGTTAAATGATGTTTAATAACATTATTCAGAAAGTTTATCGAATGTGTAAAGAAGAATTGAACTTGTCCCAGATATAAATCGACACTTCTATCATGATTTACAAATCTAGCTAATATAAATGCGCCCTTAATATTTCGTGAAAACATAACAGAATCGAATATTTCACTTCCAATTCAGCATCTACTATATTGATCAACTATATTCGGAATAATTATCGAATTTTCATTATCTTTCGTAAATGGCTTCCGAAAGTTCATGGTTTCATAAGATGCCTTATAGTATTCGACTAATAGATCTAATATTTCGACAGATACCTTTAAATTTGGTTTTTTCAGGTGCAAGAGTTCACCTGGAAAATGTTCGGATCCATTAATTATTGTTTTGTGAATACTATATGTGTTGTTTAAAAATCGATATAACTCATTAGCTGAAAACTGATCTAGTTCAGAAATTGAGTTGATATTTGGTCAATTATTTAAAATTTCAAGCCCTTGGTTATTACCATAAATCACTGTATACAATACCCCCCCTAAAGTAATACCTCCCTTAAATAATACCCAGTAGTATTCAAGAAAATTGTTACTTAATAAATGATTACTACCCGTGTATATTAAGCTAGAGAGATACATCAAATGATAATAAAACACTAAATATCCTGCCATTTATACTACCTCCCTTCTAGTAGAATACCCCCCGAGTACTAATCAATTTATCATGGGGTAAATTGATTAATACCCGGGGTATTGTATGCAGTGGTTTACGGTAGTACAGGACATAGTTATATTAATAATTTGATGATTATTTATCAATCTTCGTATTAATTCAGTTTCAATATTTCAGTGACTATTAGATAATAAACCTAGATTAAAAATTCGTTAAAATTCTACTTCCAAATGTTAAATTGTTTAAAAACCTATCTAATATACTATTCATCCTCTCAAATGAAAAGTATCAAAATGTATACAATGGTCCATAATCACATGTGCATTCATATAAATGTAATAAAAGATGAAGATTTGGAGTAATTTTTTCTTTCCTATATTTTTGTTCTATTAGTTTAATTATTGTGACTAATCTTTTATGAGCCTTATTTAATAAATTTCATCTTAAAATTTGACATATTAAGATTTGAAAAATCTTGATAAAATTCATTAGAATTTGGTACTTCATATCTAAAAGATGTTTTCATAGAATAATAGTTGCATATATTATGAAAAAATTTCTTTACTGATTGATAGTAAAGTTTAAAAATCCTTCGCTACTATTTACTTTTCTTGAAATTCGGCCAATATCTGATAGCACTTGAAAATTTTTTATTATTGATTATATTTCATCCAATGAATTATTTATCAGTATCCCTTTTTCAATTCATATTCGTTTAACAAATCATTTACCAATATCAAAAAAAGACAGTGCATAGGATTGATAACTAAATGCTGAATTTGATCAAAATAAGGTAGGCAAAGAAATTTAGACCATCTGATATGATTCTCACTGACAAAACATTTTCATGTTGTATTTGAGTTATAGCACCTTCATTCGATAGAATTTTATTTATGTGTTGTCAAATCTCTTGATATAAACTATTCGTTTATATCCTTCATGCCACCAAAATTATAATAATTATTTTTATAATTGACATTTTTCTTGCAACGATGATATACTGTAACACTAGTATCAAAATGTGTCCACACACTTTTCATGCAGTAGGAATATCACACAAAATTAAAATTAAGACTGCCTGAATTATTTTTTCCTCTTTATTTTTGACAGTTGAATTGAGCTTTATTCCTTACTATAGTTGCATTAATTCATTGATAATTGGAGAAAGGTAATAATTTATTTGGTGTAAACTTGGTTCACTAGAACCTAGTAATATACCAATAATCAACATATTTTCATGTTTAAATCGTATTTCGCATGGCAAATTTATGATAGTGGTATATATAACTCCAGTACTATGTGCTTTATTATTGAATGGTTGAAACTAGTCGATATTTAGCACCAATACCAAATACGAATTAGCCATTTCTTTGCTAAAAATAATTCTGAGTTTTTATCTTTAAAAGTTTTCCAAATATCACCATCATAGATATCACATAGAAGTTTATCAATGCTTGATCGATCTACCCAATGCCGAAGATTAGATTCAAATTTCAGATTTTGATACATTTACGATAATTGATACTGAATAGTAGAATATGGAAAAACTAAATTGGATCAATTAATTATATTTCCATTTAATAATTCTGATTATGTAGATAGCGAGGAATTGCAAGTTTTTCTTTGTTTATTGCCAAATTGGGAAATTCAATATGAATATACTTCATGGCCAATAGCTAATTGTTTTTTTGAAAATCAAGAACATCATCTTGTCTGTACAATTTATGGTATCTTTGATATATCACAGAACTAACAACTGATCTGATAATTCAAGTTTATTGTTAGTGATATACAAAGATCCACAAAAGAGCTCAAATTATTTGCCATCAATTTCAATTAGCATCAATTTCATAAATTTTAACAATGCATTTGTTGCACTATTTGATAAATTAAATTGAATTCTATAGTTTATAATCCACAGTAAAATCCACATAAAACAACTATCTGAAAATTTACTAAAATTTGATGAAAATTCATATTTTGGTGCCAAATATTCTTCAAATATATTATCTATTTCTTTATTATTATCAACTTCAGATTTATCATTTTCAGAACTTGTATCATTCAATCTCAGATTTTGTTGATTGTTACTTAATAACATAATTTAACTTGATAAAATATTTCTCATCTGTACCAAAATGTGAATTCTTCATTTGTCAAATATTTATCTTTTGTTTTTCATATCTATATGAAAATTCTGTTCATGAATCAACAAATGATTCATTGTATTTACTATAGTTACAAATAATTTCACTTTTTTGGATTTTTTCTTAAACTTTCGTTAAGTAAAGCTGAAATTGAATACTTTTTTGATATTTTAAAAATTGGAAAATAGTAACATAAAGTGGCAAATTTGTAATTGATATATTAAATAGCTTTGAGCTGTAATATAATATAATGAATAATAGTATAATATTATATATAGCCCAAATTATATTAAAACAATATAAATAATTTTATTTAAATATTCCATTAATTTAATATTTCTTTCTGATATCTAAAATGTCTAAACAAAAAAAATCAACTGGATGTGCTTTTTATAAAGAACAGCTACCCTCATCTTCACAACCTTTACAACCCTCTCTACTATTATAAACTTTTTTTATATCAACTGTATCAGAAGTGGCAACTATTCGTTTAGTAATACCTAATGTCAAATATTCAATTTCTACTATGGCTACTGAATTGCTTAGAAGAAGGCAATCTATTGTATTGTTTGAAATATTGGCATCTGAAGTTGCATGAATATCAATAACAGAAGTTGAATTGCTATTTGAAACTCAAATCAGAGAAGATATTGAAAAAGGTTAGAATTAAATTATTGCTGAATTATTATAATTTACCTTTATTAATTAACTGATTTTTTTTAAAAAATGAAAAATTATGTGTGCAGGTCAAAACATTAGAAAGAAAAAATTCTAAATTTGTAAACCAATTAGATCTAATGAAATATATTAATAACAAGTTTTCTGAAGAATCAGAACAACAAAAAAATGAAATAGAAGATTTAAAAAAGAAAATTAATTGGCTCAAATCTGTAGAACCTGAACTTGATCCTATAGTTGTTGTAGAATCTAGAGCAGTTGATATATCAGAATCTAAAAGTTTGACAAGTTTAGAAAAATGCTGAAGAATTCAATCTAGGAGAAGTAGTAAAGAGGCAAAACGGATAAAACTGATTATTAAAGATAATTGAAACTAGAAGAAGTGAGAGCAGAAATGAAGGCCTTAATGAAAACTATTTCTGATGAATATAAACTGAGGGTAGACAAAGTTTTTTTGAGTGATATAAAAAATAAAAAATATTACAAAAGTTGATACTCAAATTAATAAAATCCATGGCTCCATATTTTAATCCCTCATAAAAGCAAATAAACGAATGGTTAGGTACTTTACATCACCATTAAAGAGAAAAATATTAGAAAGCAGAAACTGAAAAACTAGAAGCAGACAATTATTGCTTACATACAAATAGCCAGTTAAATAAAGTAAGATTAATAATATTTTGTATTTATATTATCTTTAAGTATTAATTTTTAATAAATAATTAAGAAAAGTGTATAAAGAATTAAAAGTATACAGTCAAGTCTCAAATAAGCTATGAAATGCTAAAAAAGCTAGGTCCAGAAGGAAGGGAATATCTACAAAGGATGCTTAACAA
>CAJVPT010002286.1:0-18121 GCA_910592055.1 Acaulospora colombiana | reverse complement strand
AGAAGTTGTTTTAAATAGACTGTAGTCTGGCCCTTGCTATATCACCTGCTTTGTTCTGTTTATTAATTCTATTGCACCAGTTGGTAAAATGTAGAAATAGTTATCTATCTCAAAAATGAATTATATTGTATTCGTGTTTGTTGAAGAGAATATTGTTTGGGGCTGTTCTGGCAAGACCTAGCTTGTGTTTGAAGGTAGATGTGATACTACTCATAAGCAAGTTACACATCTTTTCAGAAAGCATCATGTCATTGCAGAGGTATTCTGTACTAGAAATTAGTACGTAATTGATTACATATTGCATTTGTTTATCAGTTAGATTTTTTATTCCAAGCAGGGATTTGATTTTCTAAATTTCTGTTGAATAAAGGTTTTTTGATAATCTTTTCTATCAAAACTGTTGTGCCATACTCCTAAGATCCTAACAGGTGTTTCTAGGTGATAGCCATGTATTGTATGGTCTTTCATTGTTATACCCTGTTCAAAGTCACTGCCATATCCATTTATGATAAGGAGATAAGACTTTTGGGGGTTGATTCTTATATCATTTAGATGATAGAATTCCTCAACTTTTTCTATAATTTGTTGCATTTCCTCCCTGTTGTTGGTTATCCAGATAGTATCATCCATATATGCACTGACAGCAGTGGACACCTTTTTTTATAACCATCCTTCTCTAATTTCTTTGCACATTTTTGTGATAATGGTGTAGCCAGAGAAGTTTTTGGCAATGTGAGAGATTAGGAGGTTATAGAAGATATGCCATAGTAGGGGGAGATTGTGTCACCCTGATCAATACCATCTTCAACCTCATATTCTTTTGTAGATCTATGGCATGTTAAAACTATGTTTTGTCTTTGGTTGAGTATATTTTGGAGTATGTTTATTATTTTTGTTGGGATCTTGATTTGTTTGAGAGCCTTGATAAGTATTTTCAGGTTCACAGAATCAAAGACTTTTGACATGTCTTGACTGAGAATCCATGCCTATTTTTTAGTTTCTTTAGTATGTTTAATAATGTTATTAATAATGTATATGGATTATTGTGTGCTGTTTCCTGGAAGTGCTGCCCAGTTAAATTCTGATAAGATTGTGTTTTCTTTTAGGCACCAAGCTATTTTGTTAGTAATAATTTTGGTAAAGATTTTCCTTACAGCATCTAAGAGAGTAATGGGTCTTGTAATATCCAGATTGTGTTGCCAGTCTTTGGGTTTGGATATAGGATAGATACTGCCTTTGCTCCATTCTATAGGGGTTGAACCTTTATTGATGATATGGTTTAATAGATTTCTTATTTCCTCCAAGGCCTTTTCACCCAGTTTTTTAAAGGCTAGATATGGGATTTGATTTCTTCCTGGTACTGATTTGCTACTTCTATCTTTAATTGCTTTCCTTAGTTCATCCTTTGATATATCTGTGGTAATTAAGTAATACCATTTGGAATCAATGAAATCTTTGGGTGTGTATTCCTGTTCCCATATTGGGTATTCCGCTAGTTGTTTTGTGTTTCTGGCAGGCGTCCATTGTTGGAAATGTTTCCTGACCTTGTTTTGATTTCTTCTGGTTTAGTTATTATATTGGTTTCTTCTTCCTCAATGATTAATTTGTCTAGGATGATGGCTCTATGAGGCCTGTCCATGATACTGTTTATCATTGCTCTTTTGTTGGTTGCCAAGAAAAGTTGTTGACTTGCTGTTCTCTATTTAATTACTTGGTTTTGTTTTCTGTGGGTTATAGCCTGGGCAATGACTTTGTGTGCTCGTATAGTTTTCTGTAAGTAGGTAATCCATTGTTGAATGAAGTCATTAAGGTGGTCTTTTTGTATGCTATGTAACTGTTGTTGGATTTCTGCATCTATCTTCTTAAGAAACTTTGGTATTTTAATCATGGACTTGTTGCCTTTTTATATTATTTTTAGTTTGTTTTGGAAGGTCTGCATAGTAATTAGGAGATCTTTTATTTAACATGCTTCTTCTTGTATCCTTTTTCTTCAATATGATTTTCTTTTGGGAATATATAGTTTGGCAGCTTTGAAGATATGGTTGTATATAGTGTTCCACTGCTTATTAATTGTTACTGGTTTATTGTTCTGTTTATTGAGGGCTTTATCTACTTCTTTACTAAATTTCTTCCATTGTTCGCTATTTGCTAGTTGCTAGTTATATTTGTGATTGGGCTTGTGGTAGGTGTTACCTTTGGGGAAGTTGAGTCACCATACTTCTATTTCGGTTGTTATTGGTCTATAGTCACTGAGAATTAGAGGGTCTAAAGCTTCTCCAATATATGCTTTCCTGCTGTTTCAAGAAAGAAGAGTATTTATCCAAATTTGATCAATTCTACTGCTACAGTTGTTGCGGTTCCATGTGTACTTTTTCTTTGTTGGGTTGTAATATCTATATGTGTCTTCTAGTCCATGGTTAGTGAGTACTTCTATTTGAGGGCTGAAAGATCTGTTTAATGTGCTGCGAGTTCCAGGGCCAGCCTTATCTCATGCTGAGTTGGGGACACCGTTGAGGTCTCTTAGTATTAAAAGATACCAGTTTTTTTGTATAGCTTCTCTAATCCATTGTTTTAATTTGTTAAGAGTTTCTAGTCATCTGTTGTCTCCATAGTTTACATAATAGTATACTCCTATAATTCTGAGTTTTTGTTTCTTTGGAAAGGTCAGATCGGCATGGATGAGTCTTTCTTGCCATATATTGTAGTTAAATATGCGAATGGCTATTCTTTGCTGATCATTAGGTTTAGACCTTGTCCGATCATTTGTTCATTATTATGTGACCATAAGATATAATATAGTGAATGTTTCCAGTATTTGGATTGATGGTGGTTTCCATTGATTTCTGTTGTAACTATTATGTTCCATTTCATTGTGGTACACCATTTGAACCATGTTTCTCTTTTGTGCTTATCGACTAGGCCCTGTATATTGTAGGTGGTTGTTGTCCATATGTTGCTTGTTATGATATGTGGTAAAATATTAATATAAGATAAAGGGTTTGTGTTGAGCTGGTTTGTGTTTTCTGATCCATTGTTATTATTTTTCCTTTTTTCTATTCTTCATGTCAGATAGGAAGTAGTATTATAATTATTTATATTTTCAGGGTTCTCTGTATTGATAGTTAGGTAAAGCACTGAGAGATATATTTGTGTTTAGAGTGTTGGTGAGAACATTTAATATTTTGTCCATGTTTTGATCCAAGCAGTGCATTGTTAAATGGATTTGTTATTGTTGTAGTTGGATGTCTTGTAGGTTTTTGGGAGTTTCTTCTATATTTTCTGTGGGATTGTTTTCATCCTGGTGGGGGGGCTTGGTCTTCCTCCATTTGCTTTATGTATTCTTCATTATAGCTTTTCAAGTTTACAATTCGCTTATCTAAGTCAACAATTTCTTCTTTAATTTCTCTGATTTCTTATCTGATTGTTTCGAGAATGCTGAAGACTTTCTCCATGGTATTTGTTTCTGTAGAAAAGTTGGTTTGGTTCTCCTCCTCCTCTCTTTGTCTTTGTCCTTGTCTGCAGCTGCTGCATATGAGCCAGGTCAAGTTCTCCTGTTTAGTTGCTTGTTTCTTGTAAGATTTCTAATTGCTTTGGTGTATACTGGTTTGTATTTGCTGTATAGTTTGCTGAAGCGTTTGGCCTGTTCTGAGTGATATTGATTCCATTGTGTACATCTCTCCTTGGAGGGACAATTTATCACCAGGTGTTCAGTACTGTTGCAAATACTGCACAATTTGGTATTAATTGGTTTCCATTTAACCACAGTTTTTCCTAGGTAAAAGCTTCTCTTGATCACTGCGTCCCTTGTTTCTTCGTTATCAAAGCTAATCACAGCAAATCTTTTCCTTCTATAGGAAAGGTGTCTAGGGATATAGCATGTCTTAGCTTTGATTTGTTCGCAAATATGTCTTAAGTCGAAGGCTATAGTATTAGAAAAAAGATTGATAAGTTTAGCTGCTATTGCTTCTCTTTCTTTCATTTGTTCAATGTTTCATAATGCGTCAAAGACCCTGACTTAATCTGATCTTAGTAGTACACTCCATTTGTTAATAATTAACTGTTTCTATCTTGATTTTCAAAGGTGATCATAGCAGTTTGTCACATCTGTTGGGTTGTCATTGTAATGTTGATAATCTCTCTATATTTGACAAAGGTCTGTCACACTTTAATGAATTTGATGTCCAGGGGGATGTTTCACACAATGATACTATTTTCTTTTTTTGGAAAGAAGTCAGGCTTTCCATATGTTCTAGGTGCATGTTGTTTGTGTTTGGCAAGATAAGGTTGCATGCCTTATTTGCCACTTGTTTGTCACCAAAAATGGCGATAATGTGCTCATTTTCTCCTTTCCCTTTGCTGAAGACTGATATTAGTCCCACTAAGGAGTCCAAGTTTATTGTCAAAAATAAAATCTTTTGACTGGTGGTTCTTCCAGGAATTTCACTTGCTTTAATTTCTGTTTTGGCTCTTTCTCTGTTAAATTTGACTTTTCTATCAAATAGGAATTTGGGACGTGGTCTGCCATACTGGTTAGTTTTGGTATTGTGTCTGGAAACAGTTTGCCATTCTACTTCCTGTATAATAGTGTTTCGGGAGGGGTTTCCTTCTAGTTCGTCTTCAATTTCCATCTCTGTAACTGCCTCTTCAGAGTATTCTTGATGGCTGAGAGTCATGTTTTGGTCACAGGGATTGTTTCCTGTACTGTTTTGATATGATGAAGTTGCAATAATAGGTGTGTTGGTTGAAAGCTCTTTTTTCACTTGCTCGCTCTAGGGAGTGTTGTCGGCTGCACTTTTTGCTTGCTTGGTATTGTTGGAGTCTTGGGAAATGTTTTATTGTACTTTATTGCCGGTTGTGAGCTGTTTTATAGGTTTATTTTCCTTCATTACAGCTGCTTTTCTTTTGTTTTTTGTGGTTTCCTTCATATTGTTCGTGTTTGATTCTGTGCACATATTTTTTGTGTTACTCTTTGCCAAAAGGTTTTCGTTGTAGTTGGGTTATCCTGAGATATATTGTTTTTTGGGTTATCTATGAGAACTTATCTCTTCCGTTCACTTTTTTCTTTTTCCCAAAATTATCAAAAAAGGAAATTTAAAAAAAAAAGGATCTGCAGAAAAGAGTTGATTGTTGTAAATATAAATATATTTTTTTTAATATATTGTATAAATTTATATATATATATATATATTGTATATATATTTTTTATTGCACTAAACAGGCACATTTTATTAAGATTTTTAGAGTACATGATACTTTGATTACAAAGCTATTTTGTAAACATTTTCCTATGTTACCTATCTAAAAATTTCTTTAAAAAAACCAGATTGTCTTTTTAGATCCTCTGTGACTTATTACCCATATTTATGAAACTAATATGCCTAGGTTTCATTAGCATATGAGAAGATGTTGTAGATGGTTTTGCTATTGGAAATGATGTCAGTTAGCAGGTTGTAAACTTGTTTGTGGTATGTATTCTTTTTGTATGAAATTTTGTTGTCTTTGGTTCATTTATAAAACCTTATGCATCTATCTTCCTATATGTTAAAGATAAGAAATTTGATCTTGTTGATTATGCCTCTAATGGTTTTTACCATTTTGTTTCAATCTAAGTGTTGTATTATGAGTTTGGTTATACCTTTACTGATTCTTTCTTTGATTAGAGTGTCCCAGGTGTTATGGTTGATAAGGCTGCTTATAGTTTCAGATTTTATATTGATATTGGTAAGACCATTTTTTCTTGTTGTTATTTCTCTACTGATAATGTTGACTATTAGTTCTTTAATGTTCAGGCTATGTTGCTTACATAGAAAGGGGTGTTCATTGTCTTTTATGTCTGTGCATGCAAAATAGATGTCAGTAGTGAATATGCAGAGGTGTCATTTTTTAAGTATGAACATGGTTGGTAATTCCTTGTTCCATAATTTTATGAAAAAAGTTCTGATTCTGTGATCCTATATGTCATAGGGAGGTAAGTTTATATTGGAGGAATGGAGGTTTGTTAATGAGTTCTTCTAGTCTATTTTCTCTTTTTGTTTGTCTATCAGATCTTTGTGTCTATTTAAGTTGGTCCAGTCCCAGATATATCGTGCCTGTTGTATTGTTGTAATGGTTTGTCTAATATTATTAAGGATTTCAGTATTGTGAAGTTTAAAGATTATGAGTTACTTGTTGCAGATGTAATGTGTGAGGGTGCCTGTCATGTTGGGTATGTTGTTATCTAGGTTTTCCTGGACGAGCTTGTCTGCTCTACAGTGTTTTTTTGCTAGGTTGTCTGGTTGGATTTTATATCATGTGACTTTTAGATATTGTTGTTTTATTGTTTTGACTATTGCACTAACTAGTCTGATGTGTTTGCATTTTTTTGTTGGTTTGGTTGTGACTTCATTAATTTCTTTAATAGCAGTTGAGGAGTTACTGTAAATGTTGCAAATACTTCCAAAGTTGATTAGGTTGGTAGCAATGAGAATTGTTAGGAGTTATACAGTGGTGCTGGAACCTAGGGCTATTATGCTCATTGTTGTTTCTGTTGCTTGGTTCTCGAGGTATTTGAGAACTATGCCTATTCCCAGGTTCTTGTTATTTTTCGTGGGTTGTAGGCTCCATCACAGTAAGTATATGTCAAGATTGTTATGAGATTTCATTTTGTTGATGAGGTTTTTCATTTGAGTGAGGATTGTCTTGAGCATTTTGATTGGTTTGTTGAGTTTGAGGAGTTGTTTGGAAGTTGGATCAATTTTTACTGCAGTGACGATGTTGTTAGGTTATTGCCACCAGGTAAATATGCTTCTAGGTGATATTTGAGTATGAAGGATATTTGTTGATTTATTGTCGATTCTGGATTTAGTTGTTTTGATAACTGGTATTTTGCCTAGCTTGTCATTTTGGGTATTGATATAGCACATGTTGCTTTTGTCATCTATAGAGTTTGTTAGGTCATAGCCATTACAAGCTGTGAGTGGGGAGTTATTTGAGTATTGATAATATCTAAGTTTGGTTTGTTTTTTGTTACTGCTTAATCTTTTTCCTATTGCTAATTGTTGATTAATTATTGTTGAGTACTAGGCAGATGTGCTAGTGCTTGTTGGAATATATTCAATTTAGGCAAATCGTTGATATCTTGTGGATTTTTTTTATTTTTTAGGAAGATTGAGCTGATCAAAGTGAGATTGAAGTACTATCCAGGTTTTTTTCTTTTATTTAGTTTGTTGTGTAATCCCTCTACTTGGTGCTATAGTAAAGTTTTGGTTTTGAAAGTGTCTAAGGTCTGTTCTATATACATGATGGAATGATGTCTCAGAGCTTCTCTATATATGTAATACCAATTTTGATCAGTAATCTCACTTATGTGATAAATTTGGTTCTTGTGGTTGTTGTCTTTGATTCTATTGAGAGCAATTATGTGGTTTGTTGAAAGTTATTCAGGATATTGTGATAGAAGGTATGTTCTATTTTGAGAAAAGTGAAGCAGTTCTCCAAGATGAAGTCTTTTTGTCAAGTGAGCTATTTTAGGTTTTGGATCCTGTTGTGACAGATTTGTCCCATAGTGTTTTGAGCTATATGGAGATCTTGTAAATCGCTTGTGTGTTTTTGGAATTGTCTTGTTTGAATGTCATGAATGCTATAGTGTGTTTTGAGATAAAGAATGGAATCAGGAATTATTGTTGTGAGGTTGGCTTTATATTTCATGCTTCTTTGATCCTATGATTAATTTTATGAATTTCTTGTTAACTAAGAACTAAATCTCCAGTTAAATATTCGATTGTTGGAAAGAGAACATTGTTGATTATATATTTGTGCATTTTGTCATTACTTGTTTTTCTCTCTGCCATAGAGCATATTATATTGGTTTTTTTCCATATTAGGCTTCTTTGGGTTTTTTTTCCTGGTTGTATTTCATGCCATATCCCTAATACTCTGATAGCATTGTTTTTGTCAATGGGATTGATAGTGTATTTCTTGATGGTAATACTTTACTATTGGGTATTTATGATAAGTAGTTCAGATTTGTTAAGGTTGACAGTAATATCATTTAGTGAGTAAAAGGAGTTGCTGATATTGATTATGTTTTCTAGATATTGTTTATTTTCAGTGATGAAGATTGTGTCATCCATATAGATTACTATTGAGACATTTATATTTGATTGTATGAGACTGTGGGGGTCTTGTCTATATGTTCGAAGGTTGTATCCGGACATGTTGCTGATTCTGATAATAAGCAGGTCATAGTAACTGCGCCACAAGATAGGTGATATAGTGTCACCTTGGTTGATTCCTTTGTGAACAAGGTAGGTGTCAGTGTTTTCAAAGTATATAATTACTGAGTTTTCTCTATTAGTAAAACAATTTTGGATTATGTTGATTGTTTTAATTGGAATTTTGATTCTTTGTATAGCT
Source organism: Acaulospora colombiana (assembly GCA_910592055.1). Lineage (NCBI taxonomy): Eukaryota > Fungi > Glomeromycota > Glomeromycetes > Diversisporales > Acaulosporaceae > Acaulospora > Acaulospora colombiana. The sequence goes on along the minus strand of CAJVPT010002286.1, from coordinate 9,727 downwards.
TAAATCAACTGATTGATATTGACTGTGTTGAAAGTCTTGCTCATGTCTTGAAAAAGCATATAGTATGATTTGTATAATTTCTGAGCATCCTCTAAGACTCTGTTAATGATACAGATCGGTTCCCTAATGCTTTGTTGAGGTAAGGCAATCCAGTAGTATTTAGAGAGTATATGATGTTTAGTCAGTGTATTTGATAGTCGGGTGCAAATAGCTTTAGTAAAGATCTTTTTGATAGATTCCAATAGTATTATGGGTCTAATAATGTTTATATTGTGCTCCCAATCTTTGGGTTTTGGGATGGAATAGATAGTACCATGTTTCTATTCATCTGGTATCTGTTCTTTAGTAAGGATTATATTGAAAAATCTGGTTAGACCTGTGAGGCTATCTTTTTTGAGGTGTTTGAAAGCAATATATGGTATGTTCAATAGGCTAAATGTAGATTTGTTACTTGTTTTGCTAATAATAGTGTAGATCTTCTCCTCAGTAAAAGGCTGAGTGGTAGAGTTATACCAGTTAGTTTCAATGTTCTCTTTGGACTGATATTTTGTATTTCAAATGGTGCCTTAATGTTTTAATATCATGTTGATTTGTCCAATCTTCAAAATGTTGTCGAATTGTTTGTTTTATCTGAGTAGAATCCATGATGACTGTTTTTCTATCTTGGGCTTCTTGGATGAGTCTGTTAATTATGATGCTTCATTTATATGTTGAGTAGGAATCTAATTATTTGCTTTTTGTTTATGTCAAACCAGTTCTGTCATCTGAATCTTGCTTTTTGAATATCATTTCTGATTTGTTGATTGATAGATTTTTTGTGTTTAAGTTTTTCAGTGCCGATCCATTGCTCGATTTCTTTGATGGTTAGATCAAGGTTATTGCTTTTCTTGATAGTTGGTGAGGGGATCTGTTCTTGAATACTTTTTGTTAGGGATGATAGGACAGATGGGTTGAATTTCGGGTTGTGATTCTTGAGGTATATGAGTTGGTGCCTGGTTTCTGCTAGCTGAAGCAGAAGTATGGGTCTTAATGTATGAATATTTTTTGTCCTTTTCCTTTTTCTTTCTTTGTATTTTGTGATATGGCTGTTTACTGCTACTAAAATCCAGTTGCGAAAAGTGGTCCAGAGTTTATTGATATATGTGTCCTCATTCATTATCTGGTTTCAAGTGTGCATGTATGAGTCTATAGATTCTGCAAACTTTTGTCAGGACTGTTCAGATGTTGCTGCCCAATTGAATCTAGTTGCTTTTATAGGATTATGGAAATGTTTGATGAGGATTTGAAGTTGCCATGTTTTTATGTGTCTTGAGACTGCTCTGTAATCTGTGGCTATGTTTTGTTCTGTGATATATGCATCTATGGGATGCCAAGTTGGATGTGAGGAGATTCAAATTGCATCTATTCTACTTTTTAGGGAGTTAGCTGTTCACTTGGTAGACCATGTATATTATTTAGAGTGTGGGTAAAGGTAGTGATATGTGTCTATAATGTTCATTGCAATGAGTTTGTTGAAAAAAGGTTTGAGTTTATTCGAGTAGGATCTTCTTGTGGAGCTGTACTTGTCTTTGTGACAGTTTGGGTATGTATTGAAATTACTGGCCAGAATTATATGTCAGTTCACATTGTTTTTTTTGCAATCAAGTTGATTATTATTCAAGGATCTTGACTCATATATTGTTAACAGTAATTACAATAGTTTTAAACTTGATATCAATTTTTAACCCAAGTTTTCTTATAAGTTTGTCAATAATAATGTTGACAATAGCACCAGAGTCAAGAATAGCCATCACAGGATTTCTTTTGGTGTGGATATAGTACCTGGCAGCTATGGTTTTCCTTGGGTTATCAAAAGTATGATAATTGATTTTCATAGGTACTTTAGATCACTTCACCAGATTTTTGTGCTAATTGGGATATTATAACATTTGTTCCAGAGTGGCTTTGATAGAAAGATTCAAAATATCTTTAGAAATATTATAGTTGAACAGTTGGTTCACAATATATGGTTAGGCTTTGGTTTTGGGTCTTTTGAATTTAGCAGTAGAAGAGGTAGCAATTAATTCAGATTCAGAGTCATGAATTTTTCTAAGTAAAAACCTAGAGACTTTCCTAGTATAAGGTTTAATTTTTTATTTAATTAAGATTGTTTTTACTTTTGTTTGGTCTTCCTCCTATTAATAGTATAAGCTTAATTGTGCTGATCAATATAAACTTCCTCCTTATATTCAGATTTATTGAACTCCTCTTCAGATTTCTCAATAGTAAGATAGTTCAAAGATTTTTTGGACCTAAAAGAGTTTGATTAAACCTTTCAGATATGTATTCCCTGATCAGATGTCTTGGTTCATTGTACCTAAAATATACAAGTTAAGTAAAGTTAGATCTATTAATAGGATTGAATATGGATTGTCTTGAGTGACAGCCTTGTTTTTTTACTTGAGCAGAAAAAAGATTCAAATTTTTAACCAAGTTTAGTTGAAGTTTTCAAACTTTTTAATAAGAGCATCTATAGGATTGACAGATTTCAAAGAAGCCATTTTAAAATTTTTTGAGATAGGAACAATATTGTATAGTTCTTTATTGTTATTTATGTCTTAACTATTTGATAAGCCATTGCAAGTTTATATGCAGCAGTTACATTATTAAAATTGTTCATGAAAACAATTAGAGTCAAGTATAATAGTAATTCTCTAATATAGTAATGGAGTTATTGACTAGGACTTATATCATCTTCAATATTGACCCTTTTAAAAAGTTTTTTGAAAGTGGCATGGTAAGTAATCATAGATTCAATTGGTTCTTATCTATATTTTTCAAGATTACATTTCATTTATTAATCTATTGCTTGATATAAAACTGCTTTTTGAATTTATTAGAAATGGCCTTTCATTTTATAGCATCAATATCAATATTATTGTTCTCAAAATATGTTATCTATCATTTCTCAACTTTATCTTGGAAGTGAATATTGAGCATACAAATCAGTTTTTTGTCTTTCCATTAATTAATAATTATGGCTTTTTTAAAGAAAGTTAGCCAAGTTATAGAATCCTAAGTTCTATCACTAGAGAAGAGCTTCACTTATAATATATTGAAGTGTAAGGATAAAAAATATTGTTTTAAGTAATCATAAATGTCCTTGGGTATTGCTATTATTATATAGATATATATATTATTAAGAGAGATAGAAATAGAAAATAGAATAAAAAAAAAAGAAGAAATAGAAATAGAAAAATTAAAAAGTAATTAAAAATATAAGAGTTTATGGAAAAATAAAAGATTTTTGTAATAATTGTAAGTTTTGGATAGGTATAGGTAAAGTGATCTATATAAGGTATATAATTAATAGGTAAATTAAAAGGTTCAAAGGGATCAATAGTAAAGAAATTAAATTGTGTAATAGTAGATAAAAGTTTCAAATAAATATTGTCAAAGAAGTAAATATGTGTATAACAGATAGTAAAAATTAATTTTTTAATGGTAATGGATTCAAAATAAAAAATAGAAATAAAAAGAATTTGATTAAAATAATATTGGATTACAAAAGTATAAAAAGTAGTAATAAATTCAACTTTGAATCAATTCCAAAAGTTTTTAAAAATAGGAGAAGGTTCTTGGGATAGACAGTAAATTAAACAAGAGTTGTCAATATAAGAAGAATAAATTTGATTAATACTAGTATTGATATTTATTTTATGAAAAGTATTATATATAATATTAGTAATAAAATGGTTTTTTAAACTATTTATATAACAAAATTCAAATCCTTTACTAGACTTTAGATTTCTGAATCACTTTTCAAGTAAATATCTTCAGTACTGAGCAAGGTTTCTTAATTGTTCCCAGATAGTTTATAGAGTAGTAAATCTCACAGTTACCACCAATTTGTCAACCTATTCAATAACCTTCAAATTAAATAGATAGATGAGACAACTATAGCAGTAATTTATTTTAAGTTGAGGGAGAATATCTCAGTCATGATATACTAAAGTTGATAATTCAAGAATAATAGAGATTACACAAATATGTTGAAAGAGATTTTGGATAATTTGATTTGATCAGAAGGTTTATTAAAAATATATAATATCAAGGATAAAAGAATTTAATAGATAAACCCTATTCTAATGAACTTGAATACTGTCCAGTAGGGTGATATAATAGGAAAATCGCAATAGGCTATAGTTAATTTACCAATGTAAAGACTATTAATATCATGTTTAAGAATTAATTTTCTAATAAAAACCCACATTTAATGCTCATTTGCGATAAAAAAAAAAAAGAATTTAATAGATAAAATCTTGGGTCAACTGCTTTAAATAGTTGATCTTTATATATATATGTAATCAAATATAAATTATTTGATAACAAAAGTGATCAAAGTGATCAAATCTATCAGATTTTCCAAATCAGGTCATTATGCCATATCTATTCATTTGAGTAATTTGCTAGCTAAATATAGATAATATAAAATAATATAATAAAAAAATTAAATAATACATATTATGTAAATCATTACTTTGTCCTAATGATTGGATCTACTTTATAAACTAATAAAATATACCTTGTATTATATATATCATATTATCTAGAAATAGAACTAGAGTAATACAATAGACAAAAACTATAGATAATAAATAACTAAAAAGAAATATAATTATTAATTAAGGTTAACAACTCTTTCCATTAATTCTCTGACTATACATAAAAAAAATATTCACAAGAAGTTTTATATTTCTTTGCTAATAAAGTCTTTATACTTTCATTAAAACAACTTGAAGCTTATCTTCACTTATTTCTTTTATCTTCTCTTACTTGTTTATAAACTCTTTTGAATAAAAACTTGAATCTCTAGTGGCTTGAAAAGACTTAAGTATATACTTCCTCTATTAAGGATAAGAAGATTCTAAAAAGTAAAAGAACTGACAAGTGAACTATTATCTCACAGAGCTGGAAGCAACAAGAAATAAAGATTCTGTTGATAAGAGAAGGCTTATTATCCACTTTCTCACATACTGTTCTATATCCTCTTAAAGACCTACTGTTTTTACAGTTTTCTTGAAGGATTTTGCCTATCTCAGTTTGATCCTGAATTTCTGATAGTACAATGTTACCTGGTATCTGAATGGTTGATATGAAACATGTTAATAGCTAAATTTTTTTTTTTGTTAACTCAGCCCCTAGTTGGTCTTTATTTAGCTTTTACTCAAATATTACATCATGCAATCTATTTCAAAGCTAACTAGGAATTAGACTATACTGGCATATATGTGAGATTACTATAAAAGATACCTTCTGGATCGGATCTTCAAAAATGGATCTCCATGGCTTGTTGTCTTCCTTTCGGAAAACTAACCTGCCTAAGCTGAGTTAACACTATTTTTTTTGAGTTTTCATGAGAAAAGTAATTTAAAAGTTTTAATTTTCTTCCAGTCCAGGCTGATCTCATTTGTTAGTTTTCTTGGTTGGTCCCATATCTTTTATTAACTTATATACTGTATAGGTGACCAAGCTGTACAATTATACAGGCTTTTTTACATATAGTCAACAAGTAATTATACATATATGAAGTAAACCTATCTATATGAATAACTATAGCTATTTTACCTCTATATATAATTACTATCTATTTGGAAAGATATGCGATTCCTTCTTAATTTTTTCCAGAACAATTTTATTTATGGTAAGAGTAGTCTGGTTATTAGGTCATCGAATTTTCTTTATCCTAGACTTCTCGGTTATTTCTAAGTCCTTCGAAATAGTCTGCGGATTTCTCTTCCTATTAAGGCCTCCCAATAGTAAAGTCTGTGAAAGACGGCACAGTCACATACTTGAATTCTTGAATGGATGCCTCAATCCTGTAAAGCAGGGGGACCGGGTTTTTCTTGGTTGATTTACCATTCCTTTCTTCAGCAATATGCTACTGGTTCAATATCTACTCTTCTTATTACCTTATTTGATAATACAGCCATATCAAGGAATAATCTTACTTGATTTCGGACATTCAGCCTCATCACAATCCAGTATAGAACCAGCTTGAAACACTTCACTTCATGAGACAAGCTATACTTGAAAACATCAGTTATTATACAGTTACACCAATAGATGCCAATTATTACCTGCTTATCAGAGGTTGCCCCCTGGAGGATTTGATTTTGACTCTTGTGATGTGACCTATGGAGTGCTAACCACTGCACTATGGACCCATAGGTCATATTAATAGCTAAATATAAACAAGCTTCTACTGATTATCTTATGTATTTCAATTATGTCATTGATAATTGAAAAAGTTGATTAATATCTTGTGCCTGCTTCACTTTTCCAATTGGATTAGCCTACAGATCAAGTTTCATAAGGCCAATAAGATATAAGTAACAAGTTCCCAGGTTATAAAAAAGCATCATCTGTTCAAGTTGAGGTTTTTCTCTTTTATTATTCTGATTAGACAAAGTTCAAGACTAAGGTCTTTCTCTTATCCCAGTTAGGCAATAAGACTGAACAATCTCTAATCCATATTAAGCTTCAATTTTTTGATTATAGTTAAAAATACATTTTTTCAAAAGTTGTTGAAAAATATCGCAATCAACAAGGATCCTCATTTCTTTTAAGACCCTCCCACTATTACAAGTCAAAAGAATTATTAAGGAATTTGGCCTTTTGGGTAATGAAAGATATATATTAGAAAAATTTCTTTAACTAGGCATGGCTATTGAAAGGTATTATATTGAAACAACATAACCCAGTTCCTATTAGGTCATATAAGAACCTGGGATCTATTATAAGTCATTTTTCTATCACAAATAGATAAAAAATCACTACCAAAGAAGGTTGGAACTAAGTATATTCTAGAAATAAAGGCTTCCACTAGGTAATAAGTCTTCTTAGATAGTACATAAGGAGAAAATTAAGATAAAAAATAGATAAGTTTCTCAGATAGTCAGGAAAAGAAAAAATATTTTAATCAGACATTTTTTATTAAGAAAAGGTCTTAAGAAGCAAGTCTTTGAAGGAAGCTAAAAATTTTTTTTCAATTTTTACCTTTTTATTTTCTTATTGTCTATTTAAACATTTTTAGTATCTTTCTTTTCTTTTTTTTTCAACTTATCTTTTTATAGTTTTCTGTATTTAGTAACTTGATAAGACTTACAGTAGTAACAACTTACTGACATTAATATAGTGAATTAAAAGGGTTTTTATCCAAAGACATTGCAAAGCAAAATATTGTTTTTAAAGTCAAACTTAAAGTCTATTATACTTATAATGAGTTAGTTAGATTAGAATAATAGTTTAGTTATAATATATATCATGCTGCTTGAATGAAAATGTACTTTTGTTTTCAATTGATTAATAAACTGATAATCTAGTTTGGCTATGAGTATACAAAAAAAAAAAAAAATTATCTTATATTACAAGTTATCAATTCACAAAATGTTATAGTGATAATAAAATATTTCAGTATCAAGTAATAAAAAGAATTTTTATTGAAAAACAAATAATAAAATTAATTGTTTTTTTTTTTTGTTAATAGTTATACTGACTGGGCTTTATTGATCAGTTATGAAGGAACTGTACAAAGTTATTTTTACAAGAGCGATTCTTATATCCAATCTATACTATCCTAATATATTCAACCCACTCTTAGATTTTACCTGATTTGAATACCATCCTGTCAGCTGCCTTGCTGTACCCAGGCACTCTTGATGTTCCAGGAATCCACCAGAGGACTTTCTTTTTATATTCAGGAAGCTATTTTTGGAATTGTTCGATTCAAGGGATCTGTTATACCTTATGAGAATTGTGTCCCATAACTTGATATCCTTTAACCATGTTTAGTCCTCAGAAAGTTAGTTGTCCATTGATATTCTTCAGTTACCATACAGTTTCATCAAGTCTCCTGGTAACCATTGATGAGCCAGATTGACGACCATAGTCTTCCAGTGACCATTTTTAATCACTTTTCAAATATGGGCTTTCCAGGGATGTCTCTTGATTACTTCGTAATGGATTGCTCCTTCCATTGGATTGGTTACCTTAGTAATTGTTTCCAAATTTTTTCTCCTAGGATCTATCCCTGTAATCCTTCATCGTGACTATTCAAATTCATCACTCCTCATTGGCGACCCGCAAGGTTTAATCTCTGGTAACCATTGGTGATAACGATCAAAGATCTCCCAGTATGTGTCCGGTCCTTTACTTTTTATAGCTGATACATGTGACCTAAGTCTCCTAGACCTCCCATGAGATTGGAGTTTTTGAGAAGAGGTAAATTCCATATGAGGCTGATAGGTTCCTGAGTCTATCTTTATCTTTCTTGGTATTCTTGGTATCTGTACATATTTCAAGTGGCAGGATGTCGTGACTTGTTTCCTAGTACTAAAACTGACCAGGACCTGTATAACCTGATTTTTATAACACTGTGGTTAGACAGTGAGTTTCTATAGGTTGTTTTTATGTTCAAGTATGCATGTGACTGATTAGCATGCATCCTTGTATCACATAACCTTTAATGCAAATACTGTTCTGAAGTGAAATTGAACCAATAACTTGCGAATAGTGGCCTGGAAGCACACCTACTGCACTATTGATCCACAGGTCTGTAATAAAATTAATTATTTAATTTCTTTTTTTGAAAAAATATATTATTTTAAAAGGATTGGAATTATAAGTTGATCTTTGATCTAAATATAAGAATTGCTAAGCTAAGAAAATACTTTAGAAAAAAGAATCAATTAAACTTATTTATTGCTTATTTATGGCTTGGGAAAAAGAAAAATTTGAAAGAATATTTGCTTGAACTAGTTGAACCTATGGTTTTTCTATATTGAAACAAAATACTTGAATTTCTAAGTATACTATTAATTATTGAGAAAGTTTCAAAATCAGCTATTTTAAATTTATTTGAAAGAGTGAAGTTATCTGTTGCTAATATTGCATTATAACTTCTTGACTATAAATATAAAACTATCATAATATTAGAAAATTTTCGAAAAATTCTTTGAAAAACTTTAAAAACTTTTGAAAATTTATAAAACAAAAATAATTTCATTAATTTTAATAATAAAATACATCGAAGATTTTTTATTTTAAAAAATTTTGAAAATATTCAAAATAATAATATATTAAAATAAAATTGACCAATAAAATATTGATTAATTTAGTTAATCAAAAATTTAATTTATAAGTTGTCATAATTTTATCAATATAATTTTATTTTTAAAGTTATGAAATAATTTTTGAAAGGTAATAAAGAGTAGCATGTAGTTATAATATAATATAACTTCTTAGGATTTGTGTTATCAAGATCTCTAAAGTTCTTTCTTTTTTATTAATGTCAAATAAAGAAAAGAAATGTGTAACATGTTTCAACAAATAATTCAAGCTCTAATAAAAAGAATATTTCGAAACCCTCCAAAAAACCTAAAAGTACTCCCAATATTCCAAGTTGAAGACCAATATTTCAAATCAAAATGGAAACAGAGCTGCCCCAAAAGCAATTAAGATCTTCTAATTATATTCTAGAATTTTTATCTACTAAGAAATTGCTCAAATAATCTTTAGATATATTAAAAAAGATGTAACTATTTAAATAATACTAATTTATATATTTAGTTTTTAATATAGTAATTGAAAGACTTTTAAAGTTCTATAAAAGTCTTTATAAGAAAATTAATCAGTTATTAGAACATCAAAAAGCTATCGAAGATAAGGTTACCCACCTAGAAAATAA
>CAJVPT010002285.1:0-18123 GCA_910592055.1 Acaulospora colombiana | reverse complement strand
TAGCAAAGGGTTTGAATTTTGTTATATAAATAGTTTAAAAAATCATTTTATTACTAATAGTATATATGATACTTTTCACAAAACATATCCAAACACCAACTCAATCAAATTTATCCTTCTTATATTGACAACTCTTGTTTAATTTGTTACCCACCCCAGGAACCTTCTCTTACTTTCAAAAACTTTTGGAATTGGTTCAAAGTTGAATTTGTTGTTACTTCTTATACTCTTATAACCCAATATCATTTTAATCAAACCCTTACGGCTTCTATCTTTCATTTTGAATCCACTACCATCAAAAAATTAATTTTTACTATCCAATACACACATATTTATTTCTTTGACAACATTTATTTAAAACTCTTATTTGCTATTACACAATTTAATCTCTTTACTATTGATTCATTGAACCATCTAATTTACCTACTGATTGTATACCTTGGATAGTCCACTTTTCTTTTAGCCCATCCAAAACTTACAATTATTTCAAAAATCTTTTATTTTTCAATAAATCCTTATATCTTAAATCACTTTTTAACTTTTCATTTCTACTTCTTCTTCTTCTTCTATTCTATCTACTATATCTATCCCTCTTAATAATATATATATCCATACAATGATGGCAATACCCAAAGACATCTATGATTATTTTGAACAATATTCTTTGCCCTCACACTCCAATATACAGTGAGTGGAACCCTTCTCTAATGATGGAATCCAGGATCCTATCACTTGATTGACTTCTTTTGAAAAGACCATAATGGTTAATCAATGAAAAGACAAAAACCTCATTCATATGCCAATGCCTACTTCCAGAATGAAGCTGAGAAATGGTGGATAACATATTTTGAGAACAATAATACTGATACTAATGTCATGAAATAGAAGGCCATCTATAAGGAATTCAAACAGCAGTTCTGTACCTAGTGATAAATCAATAAATGGACACGTGATCTTGAAAAACATAGGCAAGGACCAATTGAATCTGTGACTACTTACTATACCACTTTCAAAAAACTTCTCAAAAGGGCCAATATTGAAGGTGACATAAGCCCTAGCCAATAACTCTGCTATTATATCAGGGGATTACTGTCACACTTGGCTTCAATTGTTTCCATGAACAATCCTAATGATGTGACTACTGTATACCAACTTGCAATGGCTTATCAAAAAGGTCAGAACATAAATAATAATGAGGAATCATGCAATTTTGTCCCATCCTCAAGGAATTTTAAAATATGTTCTTTGAGATCTGAAGATCCTATGGATATCCTTATCAAAAAGTTTGAAAAACTTCAGTTGAACTTGGCTGAAAAATTGGAACTTCTTTCTGCTCAAGTGAAAAAACAAGGCCATTATCTATGGCAACCTACCTTCAATTCCATTAATAGGTCTAACTCTATCCAACTTGTATATTTCAGATGCAATAAACCAGGATATTTGGTCAGGGAATGTACCTGAAAAGGTTCAAGAAAACTTATCTAGATCCAGAAAATCTTTGAATTATCTCATCATTGAGGAATCTGAGGAAGAATTCAATGAGCCTGGATATGAGAAGGAAGTCTACATTGATCAGTGCAATTAACTCTATATCACTAATAGAAGGGAGGCCAAGCAAAAGCAAAAACAATCTGAATCAAATAAGGAATTAAATCTATGCACCAGGAAAGTTTCTAGGATCCCATCAAGGAAAATTCATAACTCTGAACCTGAAGTGATTGAAACTTCTCCTACTACCAAACCCAAAAGGCTCAAAACCAAAGCCCAACCATCTATTGTGGATCAACTACCCAACTATGACATCTTTGAGGATATTCTAAATCTTTCTACTAAGGCTACTCTGGAACAAATGTTGCAATATCCCAATTAGCACAAAAATTTGGTGAAAATTCTCAAGTGATCTAAGGTATCTGTGGAAACCAATTATCTTACCTCTGATGATCTAAGGAAAATCATAGCAGTCAGGTATTATGTCTGCATCAAAGGAAATCTGGTAATGGTCATTCTTGACTCAGGTGCTGCTGTCAGTATAATCACTGACAAACTCATGAGAAAACTTGAATTGGAAATTGATACCAAGTCCAAAACCATTGTAATTACTGCCAATGGTACACGAGCCAGAGCTCTTTGATAAATAACTTCTTTGAAAATATTTATCCAGAATTTGATTGTATTGGTAACCTTGTAAGTAATTGAGTCACGTGAGGAGATTCTCCTTCTAGAAACTAATTGGCTGGATCACATGAAGACAAATTAGAATTTTGAGGACCGTACTCTTCAAATTACCTATAAGAGTAAAACTATTGCTATAGGAACCACCCATCATGTTGATACTCCTCCATATCTTCTACAAGGTAACAATAACTACTATGATAATGATGAGGATAAACTTTTGGATGAAATTGAATATGAATCTGAAAGTGATTTTGAGGAATAGGAGACCTACACATCTGATCTTGTTCTTGAATCTGAGGATGAAAACCCTGCCATCTTTCTCTCTAACTATCCTGAACCTGAGGAACTCTCTCCTGAACCATCTACTGGAATATTGACCAAGGAACAACAAGTTAAGATCCAACAAATTCTATCTGATCATAAGGATATCTTTGTTGATCACATCTCCAAGGAAGGTTAAACAAGTAATCTAAGAAGAATCACAGTGGTTACCCATAGCATTAATACTGTGAATGCTACTCTAATCAAACAGTGACCATATAAAGCCTCACCTGACTGCAGGAATTCATCAAAAAGGAAATTGAGGAAATGCTGCAGTGAGGAATCATCAGTCCTACTAACAGCTCCTGATCTTCTCCTGTAGTTATAGTGCCCAAGAAAAATAATAAGAAGAATCAGGTCAGATTTCTTGATATCTGGCTAAGATCAAAACAAAAGAATCAGGTTATTATCAATTTAATAAAATCAGAAATCAGAATAGTAATTCAGGTAATAACTAAGAAAAAGTTGATAGAAAAATATACATGATATATTATTAATAAGGTCTTGATTCCAAGAATAGAATATAGAATGTAACATATATATCTAAATAAGAAGATATTATAGTTATATTTAGAAAAATATTTAAGAACAAGACCTTAGTCTGTGAAACAATCCCAAACAGTTATATTTATAAAAAGAAATATATGGTCTCAAAAGTATCTGAAAAATATAGCTAGAAAACCATATATTTGCACTTTTCTGTCAACTCAATAATAATGTGACCTCTAGTATTGTCACTATAATTAAACTAAAATAGAGCCAAATTAAATGTTGAAAGCCTGATAATATTCTAAAAAATCCTATCAACTCTCAGAAACTAATTAAAGAAAATTTGGCAGCTGCAACACTAACCCTGATGTGAAGTATACAATTACCTTTTAAAGTTGAAGATAAAAGAAAACATTTGATTATTGAAGAGATATCCTGTTTATTAAATTAATATTATAAGATAATAGAAAATATGAAAAGACTATTTCATCCCTATGCAAGCATAAGATCATATTCCTAGATCAGCTCATCAATACTACTATAATAATACTTAAATAATAGAGAGCAATTCAAATTCTCTTTAGCAAATGCAAGAGACCAGTCCCCTTCTAATACAAAAAAGTTTATGAAAAGACAATAATAAATCAAGATCTCCTATAAAACTCTCTATATGAATTCAAATGAACAGTTTACAATATGCAGATTAAAACATTCTCAATAAACCTAGATAGAAGAAAACTATATTAGGTAGTTTATGCTAATAATCAGATAAATACATTAGGAAAGATAATATTTGTAAATAATAAATTCTATTTTATACCATATCAGCTAGTCTATAACTCTGCTAATAATTATATCCATATTCAACAAAATAGAACAATGCAATTAGTAGAAGTAGTTCTATCACAAGTTTACCTTTTCCCACAACTAAACAGATATAATAATTTGAGAAAAAGAAAACAGATTCATCTATCAGGAAATCCTATAGACTGGCAGATAAACACATATTATCAAATAGTGACTATATTAATCATCAGATCTGTAGAAGTAGAGATTCATTTGAAAGACTGAAACATTATACTAATAAAACAAGTCATATAAATAGAAGAATATAAAGATAAACTTATAAATATTTTGAGATATAAAAGAAGAAATATAGATGATTAGTTTACTTTTTACACTGATGGCTCCTATAAAAAAGGGATGACAGATTGTGAACTCGTGATAAGTTTAGTTTGGATCTTAATAAAAAACAATAAAGTAGTTAAATAGTTCTCAGCAGGAGCTTTCATTTGACTATTTGCAACTAGAGCTGAAATATTAGCTATTCTTACTGAACTATACACTACCTCTCAAAACATAACTGTTATGATTTACACTGATTGCAATATTGTAGTTAAAGTATAGAAATCTATTTGCTCACAAACAGAGACATTAACACAAAGATAGATAAATACTATCAACTGGCTACTGTGAAATAAAATCAAAAACCTGGTAAAGAAAAAAGATCTAAATTTGAAAATTTTGAAGGTAAAAGCTATAGAACTAATATATTTAACAATCAAGTAAATTATTTGATAAATAGACTAGGCGAGAGAATCTAATAACTTGATATTAGCTACTAGAGCTAGGAAAAGTCCTTACATAGCCATATAGAGAGAATATACAATAGAGATTGGTATTATAAATTTCATTAAAATATTCAATAAGAAAAGAATTGGACTAGACTGAATAGCACAGAAAAGGATTTAGGATCTTTGAATCAAAAATAATAAAGTTATGAATTGATTAATCTTTTGAAATCAGTTCAATTTAAGCAATACTTTTGATACCTCGTTCAAGGTCAATAAAGACAAAAGCATTCTAATTAATCTAATCCATAATGAACTTTTAGTCCTCCAGATACTTAAGAAAAGAAAACCAGATGTATATACTATAAACACTTGTTCAGTATGTAAACTTCAAGAAGAGATATTAGGATATCTCTTTGAATATCTAGCCATTAGAAAAATCAAGGAAGATATATAACAAAAAACAAACAAAAAAATTTACAAATATATCAGCAAAGAAGTTAAAGATAAAGAAGAAGTCTGACTTGTAATAAATAATTGGATAGACGAATAGTTGAAAAAGATTCAGAAGTTTGACAGGAACCTTTTTAATACTATTTGTGGATATATGGAAGAAGATAAGATCACTTTCTTGAAAAAATATTTCAAATAGCAACTCAAGATCCTATCTACAACTACACAAAGTATAATCAATAAGCTCTATTAAAAGATATGAGCAAATTTCAAAAAGAAAATCTGGAATAATTGCAGTTTCAAAGTTATAGAATGGGAAAAGAAGTAAAAGATTATTGAAAAAGATAAAAGAAATAAAAAACACTAATACTGATCTAATATATAAACTGAATAGGATCAAGAAGCAGTGTTATTATCTCTGAAGGATCCAAATCTGAAAGGTACTAAAGAACAAGAAAGAAAGAAGTATACAGTGATTATTAAGGATTGGGTTTGTTATAGAATCAAATAATTTAATTTTTAACTATAGACAAAACTTAGAATGATTTACAGTAATAACCTATAGACAATAATTTTATTAATTAGAAGAGTTATCCAAATTAGTAAAGAAGTGAAATATTATTTTCTAAGTTGCATTTAGAGAAATAGGTTTTCAATAATAAGTAAGTTAGTATGTAAAGTCATAACAAATTGAAATATCTAACATATATACAATAAAGATATGCCATTGTAATGGGTCACGTGGATAACATGATTTACATGTAATGGCCTAAAATCCAAAAATCTAAAAGTCTGACATGAAAAATTGAGTGTTACAAAATAAGAAACTATAGATAAGACTCAGATACTGATAAGGGAACTATATACAGTATATTTGACAAAGTATAGAAAGTTTAGCAAAGTTTTGAGTTGGCATAGCTAATTATAAAGCAGATAGTCCATTATTAGTTAAAAAAGTATAAATAGCTTACCAATATATACTGAGAAGGTAAAGCTGAATGTGTTAGAAACAGCTCTCATTTGAGAATAGAGATAAGAGTTAATGATATACCAAAGAAACAAAACATAATAAAGAGACACTTACCTTTGGCCAAGTCAATTACCATGTCTCTATCTTCCCTAAGTGTTCTTTATAGGAGGAATTCTTTTATTTGTGTTGTTTATAAGTATTTGTGAGTTGTCTGGGTTATACGAGACACTACAGATTAGTGACAAACTCATCGGATTAGTCCATAATACCATATTAACTTGACTGAGGGTTAAAAAAAAATATAGAGTTACAGTGTGGGATACTTACTTTTAAAAATTTTTAATTAATTATAATTTGATTAAAAAGACTTACAGGTTTGTAGTGTAATAGTTAGCACTCTTTAGATCAGATCACAAGATGTAGGTTCAAATCCTTCAGGGGACTAATATAATTCCCCTGATTATAAAAAGCAGGTAGAATCTGGCAAATCATCCATTGATCTAACCATATATAATTGATGTTTTTGAGTATAGTTGGTACAGATTAAGAGGATTGATAGTTTTCATTGATTCTTATAAAAAATCAAGATCTAAATAAGGCAGGATGGTCTATACAAAGATTGTGATCAGGTCACTATTTGAAATTGAGTAGAATTATCCTTAATAGAACCTCTTTACCACTTACTGATAACAAAAAGAGTAGATTCCTAAATTGGTTGCATGTCACTGAAAAAGGACTGATTGAAGATCTTATCCAATTTCAAGACTTCAAGCATGTGTCTATGCCTTGATCCATAGACTTAACAATTGGAAGGCCTTGGTGGAAAGAGAAATCTGTAAATCACTCCAAAGGATCAAAATTTGGATCCAGGATAAAGAAAATTTGATGACCTGATAACTAGACTACTCTTTATAAAAATGGTTTGGGAAAAATTAAGAAAAAATCATATGGTCTTTTGATAAGGTAGTGCTTATTATAGTTAATAAATATATAGAAGCTACTTATGTATATAGGTTACTAATATAAGCAGATGTATAAGTACTTGTTAGTATATACTGTATATTGTTTATCAGTATACAAAGAGTAATGTAAGTGGCTGAAGTCAAGGCAGTTGCCTTATATTAATGTATACTGTAGATATATCATTAATAAAGATAGTGGCAATGAGTTTATAAACTAATTGATTACAAACTTTATAGATAACTTCTACATATTCAAAATTTCTTTTAGCACTAACCAAGCCTTGGCAGGTTAGCTCTCTAGTTTGGGGATAGCAACAAACTGCAAGATGAGTACCTCTATATAGAAGAATTCTATTGAACTTATTTGATAGTAGATAAGTAGTACATCCTAGAATAGCTTCTATGTATTTATACTACATAATTACAAATAAAACAAGGCTGAGCCGGTATTTAAAAAAATAATAATAATAATTTGATTAAAAATTTTATTAATATAAAAAATTTTTTTAAAATATATTTTTTTAAATCTAAAAAATTATTTATTAAAATTTATTTAATGATTTATTAATAAGTTTATTAGTTCAACACTTTTTCAAAACAAAATTTCCTTATAATAAAATTTTCACAAAAAGCAAACAATGAAGTGGAGTTTTATATAAATCAATATTATGACAAATATTTCTATAGAGATTAGTCTTTTCTAAAATACTGTTTTAAATACTTGGAACCAACTAAACAGTTGTCTCAAGTCAAGGAGTTCTTTACAAAATAGATAGGATGAGTTTTCTCTGTTTGTTTCAGTAACTTTAAACAAACTGTCAATTATACCCAGCAAGTAAGTACTGGCTCTTCTAAAAAGAAAATAAAATAAAAATCACGAAAAAATCAGCTTTAAAAAAAAAAAGCCAGGTTTACCTGCTCACAAACAACTGAAAGTCAAACAACCTCCACCTTCAAAGGTATACAAGTGTACAGTCTGTGAAGAAGACTTTAATAGCCACTCAGCAAGAAATAAACACTTCAATAGTATACACAAACTGATAGCTATGGAAGTTGAGACATCAAAAACTTCAATAAAGCAATGAAAGGTTATCTATCTTACTACTGTGGACAACACAACAAAGCTTATCAGGCTGATATCGATAATCTCAATATGGACTCAGTCATTAGTGCAATCAAATCATTAGAACAAAATAAATCAGGTAATTATCTGTTTTATCCCAATAATAAATTGGCATCAGGTAGCTCATTTTTAGTAACGAACTACAATCCAGTTGGCAATTTCTTTAATTTAGTTGTAAAGAGCTATGCTATATATGGAACCTTATTTATCAATTAGAAAAATGATCTCCTTAGAGATTGGGCAAATGAGAAAATTCTTGACAATGAATTGTACTCCAAATATAAGAGTATTCTAAAAGATATTCTTATTTAGATATTTATAGCACAAAAAAGTAAACCATACACTGTCATATATCTATCAATATACACTTGTTGGGATTTTGCAAATCTAGGATTGGAAGATCTT
Organism: Acaulospora colombiana; assembly: GCA_910592055.1. Taxonomy (NCBI): domain Eukaryota; kingdom Fungi; phylum Glomeromycota; class Glomeromycetes; order Diversisporales; family Acaulosporaceae; genus Acaulospora; species Acaulospora colombiana. The sequence continues at coordinate 9,654 of CAJVPT010002285.1, read as the reverse complement.
GGTGGGAGAAGAAATTCACTAGCACTACACCAAAGTATCTAAAATCTTTGATACAGGTTAGAGTATACAATAGTTTGATAATCAAATTACTTTTAAAAATTGTTTTATAAAAATTACGATAGTATCGTATATTCTTTCTTATTGGTTGTTATATGTAGTAATCCCATATTTAAATAGTTTTATTATTCTAAAAATATCTAGCCATAGGTATATAATTATTTTATATAACAATACTACAATATGTAATATATTATTTGTATTGATGTATGAGTTTGGATATGCTTGATATTATATAATATACTTAATAAAGAATATAACTCGACCAAGCACTTACATCCTATCAAATTCATAAGTACATACACCAATACAATAAATCACTGCTTCAGGAAATTTGCAATCAAACTATGAAACATAGAACTTCTCATCATGGACAAACTTCATATCAGATATCTAGATATACACAAATCACCTAAATGCTTCACCTGCAACTATATTAAGGACAATATACATGTCTTTAAATGCAAACATCATAGTATAAACATCTAAGACTCAATAATATCTATCATATATATAGAAGCAACTGCAAGAACAATAAAAGGAAGCCCACACCAAATAAAAAAAGAAATATATGACCCCCTAGAAGACAATAAACTCTGGGATATAATAATTCGAGATGGCATTAGCTAAAAGGTCATCAAATATCTATAACAATTCATTCCAGTGAAAACAAAAACAGCAGTCACACATAATATTATCAACAATATCAGATTCATTATATACAACATATGGACAGATAGATGTCTCTGAATTCAAACATAGAAAAAAGTCACAGGCATCATTAACATTAACAAAAAGCAGAAACAAGACAACAAAATATGCAAACAAAACATTCTAATAAAATACATACCAACATAAAGGCAAAAAACCTACTGCCAATAATCATAGAAGAAATTATCAAAGGAATCTCAATCATTCTCACTATCATCGCTGAATACACTAATAGTGCCTAGGCATGTTAATCCCTAACATAGATATAACAAACTACAAGGGGTAAGAAAACTGGACCTTACTGCTGTCAGTAATAGGTACCCAATTGATTGTATTGTCTTGCTTTACATAGAAAACAGTTTGTAAAATCTCTTTATAAATTCAGTACATGTAATATATACAATTAATAAAATAGATGAGTTAAGTATTTTTTTAAAAAAATAATATTATTAAGTTTATTATAAAGTTTTATTATAAAGTTTAAAAATGTATTTTAAAAAATATATTATAAATTTTATAAATAATTATATATACTGTATATTTTATGGATGGAGAATATATTTTTTATTATAGTTTTAATATAATATTTTTAAAATTTTGTTCTTTTTAATTTAATTTTTTAATATACTTAATTTAACAATTTTAATAAAATTTATTTATTAATAAAACTATAAATTTATAAATTTATAGTATATAAAATACTAGGTATTGTAATTTTTTAGAAAAAGATCTGTGGATCTATAGTATAGTGGTAGTGCTCCCAGGTCGCAATCACAAGGTTCAGAGTTCAATACCACATGAGGACCAAGTGAAAATTAAGCCATAAGGTAGTATAAAGATCTCATTTTCCCCATAATAAAAATCAAGTATCCCAACAAGGCCATAAGAAGAACCCATTCGCTCATTATACCTATAGTAAGAATAACTATCAACAAACAAGATTCTATATAAGGCTAATATGAGTGACACAAGTCCTCCACATATAACCAGGTTCGAATATCCTAACAAGAAATAAAGAAGGATCCACATGCTTATCATGACTATAACAAGATAAGATACAATACAAGGTTCTATACATGGTCAAAAATAAGTGAAGAAGGATCCAATCACTTATAGAATGATTAAGACATACCCATATATAGCCTAAAGAAATTCAGCCCGGTGTGATACTGAAGATACAAAACAGGTTTTGACAATCAAGACTAACAACTGAAGGATCAACATCCTTTATACAAAAACTAAGCTCCAATCAAATAACAAGACAGATACTAAATACATGACAAGTTTCCAGAAAAAAATCTTGAAGCACTAACAGAGCCAATAGAATATTATGTATAAGAAATCCCTAACATTGGTGATGCTAGGTATCTTAGGTGAATTTCTGATACATTAGCTCCTTTAAATACTGGGAATAGTAATAAGTTATCTGGTGGACCACGGTCCTAGGAAGTGCTGTTTCTGATAATACAAGGTAATCTGGTAAATCACTTCATTAAATTGAGTACATGACTTCCCATCCTTAGCTGAGTTAGAATTAAGAAAATAGTCCTATACTAGATGGTCATATAGTTACCTCATTCTGATTGGTGAGATATAAATAGATGTCCCTTGTACTATTTATTGAACTGCAAATCCTTAGACAGTATGGATAATTACTTATCCCGGTTGTTCTTAAGACTTATTTTGACTTTAATAAAGTTTCAAAACTGATGCAAGAATGAGATAACACTTCAAAAAAAAATTTTATTGTATATATTCTTTTTTAATAATTTTATATATGAAAAAAAATTTCATCATCACTCGTACCCAAATTCTTGAAAATTTTCTTTTATGGTAACAACACAAAATATAGAGGAAAAAACAAAACGCTTGCTAAGAGCCTCCCAACAAACATGTTAAGAAAGTTAGCAAGGGCAAGAGACCTATCAGTCAGCTATACAGATGAACGATTCATTATCAGTAGTGGAAAAATCATTAAACCAACTTTGAAAACAAGACTGGTAGAGAAGCTTGACTCCAAGTCATCAGTAAAGAAAACCAAGACCTGATCAAGCAATGACCAAGAATGAAACAACCAAGACACAGAACCCTCCAAGGAAATGGATATAACAATGGAGACCACAGAAGAGCAGGAAAAAGCAACAAGCAAGAATCTGGAGAAAGAGAAACTGACGAACTAAACAAAAACTCTAGAACAAGACAGAGGGATGAAAAAACCTCCCTAATCACAACGAAACTAACAATGGCCAAGGAAACCACACAAAACATACTCATCAACAACTACAACAACATCCTCAACTAAGAATACAACTTTGGAAACCAAGAGGAAAGCCAAAATGGAGAACCAACCCAAACAACAGTCAGACCAGGAAAAGTTTTGGTAAGCATGGAAGAAATATCGAGCAACAATGACAACAAAAAAATTTTCTTTGTCAAAAACAAATGGGGACACCTAAAGACCCTGAAACATACAAGAATTGAAGCACTAATTGGACACCTATGATTGCAGCCATATTTGGGAACTACAATAAAGCACAGACTGCATGCACAATCAAAATCACTGAGAATAAAATTACCTTAACAAGATTAGCAGCACAAATCAGCACAACTGAAGGTCAAGCCAGGTCTATCTGAATGTGGGACATTCCAAAAACCTTCACCAAATCAAACATAGCAGAACTTTTTGAGGACCAATCAACTCTAGAATACATAACTATGCAACTTGCAGATCCAGTTCAATCAGCAATCATACAATTCAAAACAAGTGGCGACTATAAAAAACAAGTCCAGAAATGGGCAATCTATAAGGATACTAGCTATATGAGGGTATACCCTATGACTAGAACCCATGAAACCAAAGAAAAAAGGAACAAATTTAGTATTACTCTGGCAAACCTTCCCAAGGCACTACAGCAGGTGAACTCAAAGAAATCCTCCAGCAAATCAATGGACAAGCATGTTACTTTTCACTGAACTACAAGAATCAAACTAAATGCTTTGCCATAATATATGACGCCAACCAACAAGAGCTCACTCAAGCTCTAAAAATCACCCAAACCACAAAACAATGACCTCAAATGGATTGATAAATCAATCCATTCTCAACATCCTCAAACAACTCCAAATGGACATGCTTTCAGTTAAACACCAAATCTACAACTTGGAAAGGAGAATTATGGCAGTAGAAATCGGCCCTGACACAAAATCTAAGGGACCAGCAATCTCAGAGGATAAGGATAAAGAGATGAGTGAAACCCAATTTTCAGAACACCATCTCCTAAACACATAGACATCAGACAAACCCAAAACAGGATGAATGAACAAATAAGCCAAATGGAATTCACATTGGCATCCACAATGAAAGAAGTAATAGAGTACTTAAACTCCTCAAGTGTTTTGAACAATCCAAAACATCTATCCCTTCCTGCCTCCTAAACAATTAGGATTGAAACAACAAAGGATCCGCGAAACTGCAAGCAGCAGGAAACTGAAAATAGTCAAACAAACATAGAACACATGACATGGAAGATAGGTACATTAAACGTAAGAGACATAAACAATGAAATGAATCAGATATCACTCATAGAATATTGTCAAGAACAGCAAATAGATATCCTAGGAATAACAGAAACCTGGCTTTCCCCAAATCATAAATGGCGAGACTCAGAACACAGATATACAATCTGGTCATTCACACTACAGGAACAATGCCATGGTATAGGAGTAAGTATAATTGTTAATCAAAAATGGGCTACCCATGTCTGCAATATAGCAGAATGCGAAAACAGAGGACTTCAACTTGATCTAACATTCAAAGGAAAGATCAATATAGAATTATTATTATCTATAACCCATCAAACACCACAAACAAAAAAATCGAAAACAAAGCTACACACATGGGTAAAACAAAAAATACAAGAGGTGAACAGCTAGAACATGTTTATAATAATAATGAACGACTTCAACAAATTAGTAGACAACAATCTGGATAGAACCTCAAGGAAGGTTAGAAGCAACAAAACTAGAGACATCATCGACACATTGGCTGTCTTCGATTTCATGGACACCTTCAGATTCAATCACCCTTTCTCGAAAAACTTTACCTAAACAAGGTCAGAATCAGAATATGGTAGCAGGATAGACTATATCTGGGTGTTACAATCCTTAACACTATACATAATAACACAGAACACACATCAGTCACCACAACAATAGAAAGTGATCACAAAATGGTCTCACTATACATGAGTACACTACACATGTCCTGGTCAAAAATAGCAAACAAGAAAAATTGCCAGAAAACACAAATAGACTTCCACAACTCCACAGATAAACAATGGGTATCATTTAAAGATCAATTAGAAGAAGAAGCTAAAAACCTCCAGATAACAGGAAAAAACACATCTAGCCCACTATGGTTGGCCCTCAAAGAGATGCTCCTACAGACAGCAAAAAGGACACTGAAAATGAAAAGAAGAAACTGGAATACTCCATCAATTAGCAAAAACCATTACAAGAGCTATATGAAACAATAATTAACAATTGGTAAACTATACAGGATCTACAAGAAATGGCTCATTAATAAACAAAATCAGAACAACAGCCTCAAGGCGGAAATAAAGCAGCTGGTACAAGAGATTAACAACAAGACTGAAAGAATCAAAACTCCAATACTTCAAACAAAAGATATCCCAGGAGAAAGAGCAGTAATGCACAACTATTTGGTAGAAATCAAAAAGCTATGATAGGAAGAAACCAGGACTTCAACAGCAATAATCAAGAAAGAAAAAGAAAGAATTATCAGAAAAAGAACATATCAGTAATACTAAGCTCTCCAAGACCATCCCAAGAAGATGATAAACAGTATCTTAAACAAACAACCAAGGAAAATCGATACACTAAGACTTATCGAGAGAACAGAAAATGATGAGATTGACATAATAACAGATTCCAAAACAGTCAGGGAGAAAATAAAATCCCACTTCAAAAAATGGACGGAAGCAAGACACATATTAGATATAAAGAACTTTTCAAACTGGCAGGCACAATATAGAATGAAGGACAACATTAAAGAAGAATGGTACCAAAACTGCACAAAAAAATTTGACACCCAGGAAATCAAAGAAGCAATCAAGTCCAAAAACAAAACAAGTGTGCCTGGCCCCTCAGAAATTCTATACAAACTCCTTCAGCTCCTGGGCATTAATAGCATTAAAGTACTCAAACACCTCTTTGACAGAATACCAGAAATAGAAGAAATCTTAATAAAATGGAAGGAGGGCAATATATATCCAATCCCCAAACCAAAAGAATGGATGGGAAACATTAATATAACACGACCAATAACACTATTAGAAACAACCAGAAAAGTCTTCATGAGCATATTGGCAAACAGGATTGCAATAGCTGCACAACCAACAAAATCCTTTCCAACAACAACTGGGCAGGACTACTGGGAGGCAGCATGCAATAATCAATCCATATCTGGAACAATATTATAGAAGAAGCGAGAGAATCCAAGAAGGTTGCTTGGATTTTCAGTCAAGATATTAGTAAAGCATATGATTCTATAAACAAAGACAAACTAGTTAGTGCCCTCCAGAGAATCAAAATTCCACAGAGCATAATTAACATCATCACAGACACACTTACAAATAGGAAGAACAAGATAATAACAGCATACAGATTAACTAATGAATATCTAGTAGAGGACAAAATAGACCAAGGTGACACAATTTTCCCCTACTGTGGAGAATCTTTTATGACCTGTTACTACAAGAAGTAGAAGACTGACACAGGGGTTACAAAATGGAAGTAGAGTGGAACAAAGACCTATCAATAACATACAATACTGAAACCGAGACTTATCAAAAAACATGCAAAATAACATCCACAGAATTTATGAATGACACAACCTGGTACACGAGAAACCAAACAGACATGCAAAAATCCTAGATACAGTAACAGAATTTCTCAGAATAAACGACATCCAAGCCAATAGAGAAAAGTCATCATTGATATGTATTAATGCTCCTGAAAAGGATAGAAAAACAAGCATCCTCCTAGTAGGTACACAAGTCCTACCCCTGAGGAAGGAGAAAACGACACAGATACTGGGAGTATGAATAACTGAAGATGGAAAAAAAAAAGTACCAGAAAACAATTATTAAATGACAAAATCAATACACATATGAGTATTCTAGTATGAAAAAAACTAACAGACAAGTAAACTTGCTATATCATCAAATACATTCTATATCCAGTGATAGAATACCTCCTTAATGACATGTCCTTATTAGAACAAGAATGTGACAAAATTAGCGGAAAAATAAATAAGGTATATAAGCACAAAATAGGCCTATCCACAACAGCCCCCAATTGTATACTACACACAAACTTTGGATATAAAATATTCAACCTGTGGGATAGACAAATCTTGATACAAGGGAAAAACTTGGTCAACAGACTGAATGGCTCAAACACCTATAGTACAATAACCTTTATTAGATTACAACAACTACAAAACAACTACTGGTCTGACACATCAATTCTGGAAGACAAACTACCCTTCTGAATATGCAAATGCAGAAACCTAACCAATTATATCCTGAATATTATAAAAGTCTAAGGAATTACACTCACGCTCTTAGACCATATCACGATCAGAAAACCTCCCAACAAAGAGGAAACTGCAATCAAAACAATAATGGCTGAATAATAGTATGACCAACACAGACAGGCCCTCCGAAAAAGGAAAATACTGTTTATTGAGCAACTTCTCAATGAAAACCTCACAAGGGTCTTCACATGGCAACAAATAAGAAACAAACTAGGTAGACAAGGAAGAACATCACAATAGTATCTGGACCTAAGAGTAAGGATTTGAAAGGACCCTTCAGCCAATAAATATGATAACATCAAAATACACATTCTCAAAGGAACCAAAAACATTTTCTCCATAAACACAAGGATTACTTCTACACAAGGCAAAACAACCATCAAATGGATGGTAACAAAAAAGAATGGTACTACAATATTGTTTAAGAAGAAAAAACATCTAAACCAGAATGTTGTAATAGCCAACCACATGATCAAGCGAGACCAAACATTATCCCTACATAAATGCAAGGGCTGCCCCTTAAATGACCCAAACTTAAGGAAACAATACAAAGATCAACAACAATGCATATCTCAATTACTATTAAACCAATCGATCAACATACTGGTTCAAAGAAGTTCAAAATCAGCACAACTCATCAATTATTCTAACAATATCGACAGTATATAGAAACCCAACAACCATTTCAAGAGAGACTGTGCTCTTCACCTAAAGGAATAGAGTCAGCACTAAGAGAAATTGACAAGATACCAGACCTTCAAACACCTCCTCCAATAATCCATTTCGACCTAACATCTACAATGATAGCACTCCTCAAGACAAGACTGAAAACAAGTGACCGAAAAATAAAGAAACTGACAGACATAGCCATAAGAATTCAGCAATATAACGACTTACACATATATACAGATAGATCCTTCACTAGATGATCAACAAGGAGCATAATGGAACTAGGCTGGATCATTCAAACAGAATCGGGTAGAGACCTAGCAGAATTCCAAGTAGAAACACAACACACTCCATCATTCACAAGAGCCGAGCTGACAGCAATACTAACAGCCATCAGTACAGTAAGTCTAGATAAACAGATAAAAATCTTCATAGACAGCCAAGGTGCAATAAACTCTATTAGAAATAATCAACAGGGGAAACAAGGAAGCACAAAATAAAAGAAAGACAAACCAAATCAAAAACTAACAAACACAATTACAGAAATGTTAAAAACAAAACAAATTCACACACAGTGGATCAAAGTCATAAGCCACATGGGTATAATTGGAAATGAAAGAGCAGACAGACTTACTACCACTACATATGCAGACCCATACAAGGATATAATAACAATACAGGAAAAACAGTCAACAAAGAGTAACATTTCAACTAGATGGGACCAGTCCTTTATGGACCTCCCCCCCTTTTTTTTTTTTAACTGGCAAAGTCCTGTCATTGAGTTTTTATTTATTCATTAATACAGGCTTATGTATGCAAATTTAATTGTAAGTCTATACATTTATGAAAGAAAAAAAACACTATAACTCAGTATTCTATTACTAGAAACCCTGTGACTTGCTGCAGTCCACCTTGGTGGGCGCTAGCATGTCAAGACTTCACTAGCACTAATATTAATAGAAAAAAAGAAATAAGGAAAATAGTTGTTTTTCAATGTTTTTTTTTCTGTTATGATGTTCGTTAGTTCTATATATAGTTCTTGAACCTGTCCTTTACGTGTTTCTTAAGATCGATTTGGGCCTGTTCTGGTTTCGGATACCTTGAAACTTCTGATGGCCTGAGTTGTTGGTGAGTCCGGGCTTCATGGTGTAATTCGTTGCTTTTCTGTTTTGCTGTTGGCTCGCTTCTTTTGATGTTTAAGTTTTTTATTTATGTTTTAACTTTTTTCCCATTCTATTGTAATGTCGCATCTAAGTTTCCAGGCTTCTCGTTTGGCTTGCCAGAACTTGTGTGTTGTTTCTCGAATTGCTTCCAGTGCTCTGGATCTGTTCTTTGTTATGGTCTCTGCTATTTGTATCATGCCCTGTGTTATGACTCCCCTAACTATATCCTTCCATTCAACTTAGTGCCCTGTATTTCTGTTTTTCTTGTGTCCCTGTATTCTTAGTATTCTTTTTCATTTGTTTTGGATTGGTTCTGTTTGTTTACCTTCCACTCTTGCTGCACATTCCTTTGTCAAGACCTGTATGAGCTCTTCTTGAAGTCTTGTTGGTGTTGTGCCACATTGAAAGATATGGTCATTTGTTTCTCTGTGCTGT
>CAJVPT010002284.1:0-18134 GCA_910592055.1 Acaulospora colombiana | reverse complement strand
TGAAACTTTCGAACATTTACTAGAGTGTCCAGCATACAAAAAACAATTACAGGAAGCATGGAATAAAGGACAAGATGTGATTCTTGAAGACTTCAGAGGGCTCTTACAAGAGAGAAAAAAAGAAGCAGAAGAAAAATATGTAAGATTGATTATCCATGATGAAGAAGAAATGGCTGAAATAGATAAATGAATCTCTAAACTGGTAAAACAGATCTCAAAAACCAGTCAGGACACTCTAAGCTTTTGCACAGGGCTAGTAAGAATAATGATGGGTCCCTAAAGTATTTAGCATATAAAATTTTGCAGATTACTTATGTCCCCTTTTGAGGAACAAAATTCATAACTCTTCACTTTAATAGGAACAAAAGTTAGGAAATGCTATAAATCAATGATTTGAATAATAAAGAACAATTGTGGATAGTTTTTTTATAATTATTAATTTAAAATTTTAATGTTTCCTAGTAAAAGACATTTGATTTTATCCCTACCTCTACCTTTAGGAACCTATCTTTAAGTAAGGAGAGATCTAATCCTAAAAATGGTAGATCTGAAATGGCATGGAAAAAGAATTGGTAATAAGACAAGAAGATGGATGACAAAGATGCAAAGAAAAGTGTGCAACCAAATATGGAAAAATATTTGGAACAAAAGATGTGAAAAGATAATTGAATGGAAACATTTACAGGAGATTCGCAGAGTAGAAAAAATCAACTGATCCTCAAGCACACACAGCTTAAAACCATCAGTTCTCAAAAGTAAAGATCCTCTACCAGAGGAAGGAACTCAAGAAAATGAAAGTCTGAAAGAAATTCTACTCAAAGGTGTTACTTATGAAATGAAGTGGTTGGGTTTTAAGCTTGGTCAGAACAACAGATAATGATCTACAGTGGTAATCTGTAGGCAATGATGTTAAAGATTGGAAGGGTATTCACCTGAACCATTAACAGAGTGATAAATTATTCCTAAAGTTGCACTTAGAGTTTTGATATATAGTATTAAGACAAAACAGCAACAAGCGGGTTAGATAAAGTTTTAGCTTTGGCAAGCCATTTAAAATGTACAATATACAAATATTTAATAAAGTACATGTACCTAGCCTGACCTAGGGTTTAAAAAAAAACAAAACAAAACAAAACAAATTAATAATAATCTAAAACTCTTTTCACCAATTTTCTGACCATACACAAAAAAGATGTTCACATGAAGTTTTTTGCTTCTTTGTTAAAAAGTCTTTAATGCTTTCCTTAAAACATCTTGAAGAGTAACTTCAAGAGTTATCTCTATCCCCGTTACTTGTTTACAATTCTCTTTGATCAAAAACTTGACTTCTGGTAATCTAGAACAAGTCAAATAATACCTTTTATATCAATGGTAAGAAAGTTTCCAAAGGAAAAAGAATCAATAGTGAAATATATGAAGGTCTTCTTCATCTTTTAAGCAAGAGGTATATAGAGATTTTTGATAATAGAAGGGCTTATTTTTTCTCCTTCTGATCACTGTTGGACCTTTTAAAGTTATTGCTTTCATGGTTTTTTCAGAAATTTTGTCTACCTCAGTTTGATCCTGAATTTTGAATAGCACAAATCCTTATTAAAGGTGATTGGCTGACACAAAACATATTAGTTTCAGGAAAATTAAACAAGTTTTTATTGGTCACATTTACATGTTCCTATCACATCATATGTGATGTAAAAAAGAAAGTTCTAGAAGAAGTTTCCCTTTAACTGTGTATATTTAATCCCCAAAAACAGTTATGACATCAAAAGATGGAATAGATTCATACAAAGAAATTCTATCCCTTTTCTAAGTTCCTCAAATAATAAAAAGACTCCCTAAGGTGGAAGCTGAGATCTTTTAGTTTCTCTTGAACTATTCCAATCTGGTGCATACTTAAATAAAGACTTATTCTTATCATAGGTGATAATAAAGAAGACTCCTTTTGAGATTCAAATAAAGCAAAGAAAAATATTTCAATTAGGCAAGACCTCTTTTGAGAAAAGGCTATAAAATGAAAAAGAATATTTTGAAGGGTTTGAATTGTTTTTCATTTTTCCTCTTTCCCAGTTCAACTTTAGCAATTCATCATTTTTCAGGATAATCGACAATAACAAACTGTTGGTAATAACCCTGGTTGGCTTAGAGGCATAATGTCAAGCTACTAGGAAAGCATAATATTATTCTCTAAATCTGACTTAGAGTACTTAGTTGAGACTTAATTTTGTTTAGTTCAAACTAGCTTAGTGGACACTTCATATTTTTTAAGCAGTATAGTTTTTTAACTAATAATGTACAAAGACAAGTTAGTCATTATATAAGAAGGTTTGTGAATTATTTTGGTATTTTTTCAAGTATTTTAATAAAGACAAGCCATTTCGACATGATTGCGGATTATAAAAAAAAAAAAAAAAAAAAAAAAAAAAAACAAATTAATAATTTATTGTAGTTTATTCTAATTAAATATATTACTATTTCTTGAATAAATAGATTTAGTTAGAAGCCTAATAATTAATATACTATATAGATATTAATAATATAGCTAGACTAATTAATATTAAATTTATAAGGTTTTATTTATTTATTTATTTTTTTAGGATTAATAGAGTCCCAGTTTATTGATATATTTAGCCAGCAGATCTATGGCAACTGAAGATTACAGATTTATAAAGGCTATATTATATATTATATAATTTTCAAACCACCTTATTGCATATATTAACTTTTAGTATACTAATATTAGCTATCTAAGTGTTACAGTAAACCCATATTTCAAGTGTCTTTCAGCTATAACCTATGTGGTATATTGCCAGAGAACCCCCCTACTTATATTCAGGTCCTATTTACTACCTTTCGACTAGTTTTAAACTTGAGACCAGTTTTATATCTTGCTCTGTTAAATATTTTTTTATACTACTTATTATAGTATACCTATGGAATATTTATGTGAAGTCTTAGATGCTGTCTTGTCACATTTAAGTATTCTTATTATATAACCTATTACAACTTGTTTATGGAATAACCACATGAAATCTTGGACTGATTGTCGAATCAGTAGAGATTCTCCTTTAACTAATGAACCTAAGTGCTATAAGTATCTTTATTTTTTGGCATACAGATCTTTAGCCTATCTGCAAGAGCTTATTGGAACCTGTCTTGTGATGAGATAGCTTCAGCACCAAAACTAATCAAAGCATTTTGTGATTTTTGACTGTTTCATGAGACAAATAAGATTTTCCTATACCACTTAAGCTTAAATAATACTGCTTCACAGTAGTATTGAACTCAGAAACAGTACTTGATGACCTGAAAGCACTACCACTATGCTATTGACCCACAGATCTATAAGTTTTTATTGTTTAATTAAACTAGTTCTTTTTTATATATATTTAATAGAGTTTATTATATTTTTCAATATTTTTAAATATTATTAGCTTAAATCTCAAAAAAGAATATTTTATTTTCTCTGTAACTATTAATAATATTGAATTGATCTTTGTTAATTAATTTTTATTTAATAAAATATCAATTTAAGATATTTTAAGCTAAGAGAGCAGAAATTTTAAAGCCTACTAGAGTAAGAGATCTTGAGATATTTATGATATATTAAACTTGAAGTTATTCTTTATAAAATTATTCTAATAATAGAATCATAAATCTTAACTTTAAATTAATAAAAAACCAGAAGTCTTATTTTTATATAACCCAATTTGTTTTGATTTTATTTTAGATAATTTAATATAACTTCATAAAATAATCAGTAAATTTGATTAACAAATAATTTTTGATTTGATTTTTAAATAGTATTAAACTATAAACTTGTAATTATAACTTAGAAGAATCATTACTATACTATTAATCCATAAATTTATATATATTAATTTTTTTTAATATTTTTTTTTGAATATTTATAACTAAAGATAGGTTTCTAAAGAGGAAGGTAGAAATAAAAGTCAAATATTCCTTACTAGAAAACATTAAAAATTTTAAATTAATAATTATAAAAAAACTATCTACAATTGTTTCTACAATTCAAATTATTGATTTATAGTATTTTCTGACTTTTGTTCTTATTAAAGTAAAGAGTTATGAATTTTGTTTCTCAAAAAAGAACATAAGTGATCTACTACAAAATTTTATATACAAATACTTTAGGACCCATCATTACTTATAACTAGGCTAAATTTTTAATCAATTGAAATATAAATATATTTTTGCTTAAGCAATATAGTTTTTTTTTTTTTTAAACTGGTTTAGCCAAGTTTATTAGCAAGGTTTTACTGTGTAAGTACAGTAGAAAAAAACAAAGACAAATTAATAAACTAATGATAGGTTAAGAAACCACTTCATGACTAAACCATCTTTGGACTGAGACCTAATGAAAGGACCATTAAGACGATGAAAAATTTTAAAGGAGATTGGTATTTGTAGCGATTCTGTGTCTGTTCCGGACTATTTGATCTGTTTTGTATTCAATACTTCATTCTACTATCTCTATTTAGAAAGAAAAATTGAAACTATGACTATACAAATTTAAACAGAGGTGAAGATTCTGCATTACAAAAAAGGCACCAGAAGAAAGAGGGGAAATGGTTTGGCTATGGGCGACTTGGAAGCATGCTACTACTACCATATTGATGCTGTGGGCTGGTTACTCTTCGAGAGCTTCATCAGTTCAGGGTACAGTGCCTGTTCCTCCACTGCTTTCAGTATCTCTATGTTGTGGTCCTTGTCTACCAATTCATTACCTTTTCCTTCCATACCCTATCCAGTATGGGATTTTCTACTTATGTTCTTCTGGGTGATGATAGGTCGAAATTTCAAAGGGCACTAGGACATAGGTAAAAGGACACTGGGAACTACAAAATTCTCTTCAGCCTAGAAAGAAGAGTCTTGTCTCTTTTAGCATGCACTTCTTTCAGCTTGACCATTATCATACTGTTTTTCCCAGAGTACTACCATTTGTAAAGATTGAACCATTGTCTGATATCCCTGTGGCATATTCTTCAGTCACGTGGGGTCTTTTGACTGCATGTTGGTGTTGTTGATTAGGTGCGAATGATCTAAGATCTCTCTGATCTCCCATTCATGCTAATAAAGAATAGGCATGGCACTTTTAGAACATCATCCTCGATCTGTATTCCTTTGAGTCTAGTTTTCCTTCTTCCTTCTTGGTAAAGAAGAGGGAAGAGTATATTTTCTCTCTTTCACTTGACCAGTGATGTAAGAGTTAAAGGTTTCCATTATCCACCCGCATCTGGACATAATGACTTATAGTGGACCTCAGGTTTTTATGAATCTGAGAAAATGCATTTAGATATATAAGGTGATCAATAGGAGCTTGTTTACTTCTTTACTGATGTAATCAATCTATTCAATTACAGTGTGAGAAATTTTGTGCTACGTAAAATTCAGGATCAAATTGAGATAGACAAAATTCTCCAGAGAAAACCAAGAATGAACACTATGAGAAGGTTACAAGGTGACAAGAGAGTGGGAAAGCTGTCTCTCATCAAGTACACAATTCTGTAGTGTTTTTCTACACTATAAGATGATGGCCCCATTAGTTCTTCTTCCTTTTGGAACTTTCTTGCCGTGGGTAGTAAAGGTGTTTCTTGACCTTTTATAGTCACTAGAGGTCAAGTTTTTGTTTGAAGAGGAAAGTAAGCAAGGAAAGGGGGATAATTGATGGCTCTTGAAGTTTCTTCAAGATGGTTTAAGGAAAGTGATAAGACTTTATTAGTAAAGAAATATAAAACTTCTTGCGAACATCTTTTTTGTGTATGGTCAGAGGATCAGCGAAAAGAGTTGACTCAAGCAATATAGTATATACTATAGTTAAAGATTTTTATTAAATTTAATAAACTTGTTATTAACAATAATAATTTTCAAGTTTAGTCTTGAAAATAATATTTCACTTTATAATTAATAAGGAATCCCTAAAGTATTTAGAATATAAAATTTCACAATTTACTTATATCCTTTTTTGAGATACAAAATTCATAGCTCTTTACTTTAATAGTAACAAAAGTCAAAAAATACTATAAATCAATAATTTGAATAATAAAGAACAATTATAGATAGAGACCTGTGGGTCAATAGCATAGTGGTAGTACTCCCAGGTCACAATCACAAGGTCCAGAGTTCAATACCACATGAGGACCAAGTGAAAATTCAGCCATAAGATGGTACAAAGATCTCATCCCCCCTATAATGATAATAAAGTGCTTCATAAGGCAATAAGAAGAATCCATACACTTATCATGCCTATAGTAAGAACAACAAATCAATACAAGGTTCTATATAAGGCTAGTATAAGTAACATGAGGCCTTCACACACAACCAATCTTAGGTACCTAACAGGAAAAGTGAAAAAAGGATTCTATCCATTTATCATAGTCATAACAAGACAAGATACTCATAAGGTTCCATGAATATGGCCAAAAATAGGTGGCACGAGGTTCCAGAAACACAGACAAGATCATCTCTCAAATAGGAAAAAGAAGGACCCAATCACTCATAAAGCTGACTATAACAAGCCCACAACAAGTCAAAAATTCAGCCTGGTGTGATGCTGAAAGAAACATAACAGGTTCTGATACTCAAGACTACCAATTGAGGGATCAATGTCCTTCACACAAGACCAGTATTCCAATTAAGTAACCAGACAGTACAAAAAACAGAACAAAGCCTTCAGAAAGATTTAAAGTGCTAATGGAGCCAATAGGATTCCATATAAGAGACCCCCAGTATCAGTGATGCTGGGAATCTTAGGCGAGTTCCTGACATATTAGCTTCCCCATAAAGGGGATAGCAACAAGTCGTCCGGTGGACTATGTCCTAGAAAGTGCTGTTTCTGAACATTCGAGGTAACAGGTGGGATCACTTCATTAAGATCGAATGTATTAAGACTTCCCCAATCCTTAGCTGAGTTAGAATTAAGAAAAAGTTCTACACTAGACGGTTACATAGTTATCCTATCCTGCTTGGGTGAAATGTAAATAGATGCCCCTTGTACTATTCGTTGATCTGTAAATCCTTAGACAGTATGGATAATTACTCATCCTAGTTGTTTTTAGAACTCATATTGACTTTAATAAAGCTTCAGAACTGGTGCAGGAATGAGCTAGCCTTTAAAAAAAAAAACAATTATAGATAGTTTTTTATAGTTATTAATTTAAAAATTTTAATGTTTCCTAGTGTGGAATATTTGATTGTCTCTGTTTTTCTTTTTAAGAACCTATCTTTATTCATAATAGATTTTAGATAAATACTTTCTTAATTTAATAATTTATTGCTAACAAGTTATTCCTACTATATTTTTTATTAAACTATTAAAATATAGAAAACTATAAAAGAATAGATTGAAAAAAAAGAAAAAAAAATATTTAAAAAATATATAAAATATATTAATAAGAAAATAAAAAATAAAAAATAAAAATAAAATTTTTTAGGTTTTTTCAAAAAATCTATTTTTCAAGACATTATTTTAATAAAAAATATCTGATTAAATTTTTTTTTTAACTATTTAAAGAATTTATCTTAATTTTTTTTATTTTTTATTTTTAAAACATAACTAAAGATGGGTCCCTAAAAGGAGAGGCAGAGACAAAAGTCAAATGTCCCTCACTAGGAAACATTAAAATCTTTAAATTAATAACTATTTAAAAACTACTCACAATTGTTCTCTATTATCCAAATCATTGATTTATAACATTTTCTGACTTTTGTTCCTATTAAAGTGAAGAGCTATGAATTTGTTTTTCAAAAAAGAACATAAGTAATCTGTAAAATTTTATATGCTAAATACTTTAGGAATCCATTATTAACCATAACTAATATTAGATATGAGCTTTTATTAAAAGTTAACTTAGTATTTTTTATAGATAATTAAATCCTACAGCTTTTATATCAATTATCTCATACAAAAAAAAAACTCTTTCCTGAAAAACTTCAAAATTGTAAAAATTTTCTTATTAGGCAAAAACACAAAAGAACTCGCCCCTAGCTACAAGTTAGCAACTCTCCTCAAAATGGCCACCACCAAGAAACTGAAGAGCTCAGAAAGACAAACAACACCCGAGTACAACCTTGACAGGATCAGCAGAAACAACAGAAGGGTCCTGAAGGTGAAAGGAACAACACCCATATCACAACTCAGGCACACCCCCTCGGAACCAGAACAGTACTCCAAAACCACTCAGCAAATAAAGGAAAGACAAAAGAGACAGACGACACCCTCATGCAGCTTAAGGAGATGAAAGTAGATGAGACAAGATAGACATCAGAACCAGCGGAAGCCCCAGCAAGCAGCAAAGCACCATTCCCCACTACAGTTTGCGAGTCGAAGACAGAAACACCCAAGAAGCACAAAATTCGTATAAACAAGTGGACATTACTGGCCAGGGAGGAGATAGCTATGATAGTCAAAGAAGAACAAACGAAAGATCTGTATCACCACAAATCCATCAAGATCAACGAAAAACATCCAAGCCATGGAAAGTCTTCATCGACCCAGACAAGATACTAGGACAAACACATGCAGAGAAATTAGACTTCACCAGATAAAAAATGGGACATCTCAACTCCCTGAAATATATAAGATACGAGTATCCAATAGGCAAACCCCAAATTACAACCATTTTTGGTAACCAGGATGATGCACAAAAAGTATGCGAACTTGAGATCACTGACTATGAAAACATCAAATTTAGAAAGACTGCCCATTGGGATCCAAAGAAAGTAACGCCTCACCATCCGGGTATGGGATGTCCCTCAACACTTCACTAAAACAGACCTAGCAGAATTCTTTGATGAACAAATCAGCATCGATTACATCACATTGCAAAGAGCAGGACCCTTCCAAACAGCAAACATCACCTTCTCCAACACATCAGACTACGTAGAGATCAGCCAAGATTGGGCACTTATAAAAGGCCTTTACTTATGCAGAATCTTCCCTTATTATAAAACATATGAAATTAAAGAACGAAGGAAACGTTTTAGCATCACACTCACATGCCTGCCACCAAATACAACAGTGGCGGATTTGACAGTAACCATCACCAGCACAAAGGCGAAATCAGTGTACATCCTCCACAATAATAATAATCATGCTAAAAGGTTCGCCATCTTCACCTTTCAGAATAGAGAAGAACTGTTAGACACGAAATTGGTAGCCCCAGTGATCAAAGGAACCCAAACCATCTGGGTTAGCTGCGAAACAAGACTGTGCCTCATCTGCAGTTCACCAGAACACAACATGCACACATGCTCAGGCAAATCTGAACCTTTTCCACCAAGGCAATATATCAATAGATTCAATAACCCAAGAATTTCAGCACAACTATGATATAGAGCAAACTTCAGTTCCAACTTCGCCAGAAACCCACAAACAAAGGAATATTTCAGGAGCTATGCAAGCATCTTGAAATATGAATGAACCCCCATACCAATCAACATGAGGAAAACATCTGGCAAGCCTTAACAGCAATTCAAAAAGAGATCAAAGAAATAAAAAACTCTCTTCAAAACCTGAATGAAAGAGTCGATGCTCTAGAACAGGAGAGAGCCAACAGATCCAGAGAGTATACAGTAGGTGAACTCATGTTGGAGTTAAAAGAATCAGCACCCACCAGCAGCAAGGAAAAAAGTACCATAACAAGTACGGGAATTCAAGACGTCAGGAAAACACAAGAAGTATATCAGCAACAACTTAACAAAATGAGCTCAATGATGAAAGAAGCAATCAATCTCTTCAAACTCTCCCAACAGACAGTTCTCCCGGGATACAACCTTACCCAATAATATGATAAACGACACCCAGGATCACCCCCAGAAAGGGGACAGCAGTAAAACAAGTAACACAGCATCAAGTAATCAACGTTCTCATGAACAAATAATACAAGACACAGATAAATACATAAATGAGAGCACAGCATTACAAGACAACAAATCAATAAACAATCATCTAATATGGACAATCGCAACACACAACATAAGAGGCATGGTAGAAGAAAACAAACATAAACTATGAACTGAATTTTGCGCAGAAAAGAGATGGGAAATCATAATCACCACAGAGACTAATGGAGACAAGGACCAGGCCAAACAATGGAAACAATAAGGATATCAACTAATAACCTCTGTGACTTTCACAAGGAAGATCGGACATGGGGTATGCATCACAATTCATGAAGACATTGTAGGAAGAATCTATAAAAAACATGAGATAGAGGGCAGAGCGATGGCAATAGACATGGCTTTCCCAAGAAAACATAAATTAAGGATAATAGGAGCATACCTTTCACCAAGAAACAATGACAGGAGGGCAAAGTCAGTAATAGAAAACATGATTCAAGAATGGATAATACAAGCAGAGAAAGAAGCATCGCATATAGTAATAGAAAGTGACTTCAATGTCACACCAAACCCTTTCATTGATAAACGACAGAGCACAAAAAAGTCAAACAATCACCGGCCTGAATTAGAACTACTGGAATGGTTATTTACAAGGAACTTCAAGAACACTTTCAGAACACACAATCCAACACAAGTGGCATACACATGGCAAAACAGTAGAGGAGCAGCTAACAGAATCGATCAAATCTGGTACCACACACAAAGCACCTGGCAATCAAGAAACTCCCACATAACAAATCACCCAGATTCCCTACAAAAAGTGATCATGAAATTATGATCACAAGAATAGAGATGTGGCAACTTGACAAGCAGAGAAAATAGAAGATTCACAGGCACAATCACAGATACAACTGGCACAAAACAGACACCAAACAATGGGAAAACTTCAAGGATAAAATCGAATCACGGATACAACAGGGAGACATTAAGAATCAAGGAAACATCGACACTCTATGGAATAGCTTCAAACAATACATCCTGGAAGCAACAAACAAATACATACTCAAGATAAAGTCTCAGAAAAGAAGAAAAAAGACAGGGGAAGGCCCAACGATATATAGAAGGATCATGAACATTCAGACTCTATCCGAAATGTTGCAGGGATGCATCAACCCACCCAACCCACAAATCAAGCAACTAATCGAAAAACAGTTAATCAAGATACAGGAATCCTTTCCAGAACTTACAACAGAACTCAAAGAATGGCAAGCTAACCACCCTTAGAGCTACATGATTCAGTGGAAAAAGATATGCAGGGAATATATAACATGATACAAAACAGCAGCAAGAATAATTAACAAACATCATAAAAGGAAAGAAATACAGCAACACACAGAAAGAAGGCAACAGTGGCTCCAGGACAACAAAAAACAGATGATTAACAGCATCATAGAAAGGCTCCATAGATCTATAATAACCGACAGACTTATAGTGGAGACAGACAACCAGATAGAAATCATCACAGAGCCAGAAAAGATCAAAAGGAAAGCTTCAGAACACTTCGCAACATGGACTCACCTCAGGAAAACTCTACCAGTAAACACTTCAACCAGATGGTCAAGGCAATATATACTGAGCAAAAGAATCCAAGACAACTGGTACAATGGCCTTACAGAATATATCACAGTAGAAGAAGTAAAGAAAATGATAAGGAACAGGAGCTCAAAATAAGCATTAGGACCAGATAGCATTCCATACATAGCTTACAAACATCTTGGACCAAAAACACTAGCTTGGCTCACATGCTTCTATAACAAAATTCTTACACAAGAGGAGACACTGAGAGAATGGAGTAAAGGTCATATATACCCAATACCCAAACCAACAGAATGAAATAACAGAATCAAATAACCAGACCTATTACTCTACTCACCACAGGAAGAAAGATATTTACAAAGATCATCAGTGACTGTCTATTACATATCTGCAAAGAACACATCATTCTCAACGAATCTAACTGGACAGCTTTACCAGGAAGCAGCATACAAGATTCCATACATATAATAAACCTATGCATAGAACAAGCACGCAGGTAAAGGAAAAAGCTATGGATCCTGAGTAAAGATATGGCAAAGACCTATGATTCTGTCAACACAGAAATGCTGGAACAAGCGATAAGACACATCAAACTACCATCAAAAATTATCAACATCATACTGGCACTACACAGAGAGAGAGAAAACCAGGTCATAACAACACATGGACTGAGCCTCAACTATAAAGTACTTGATGGCATCGACCAAGGAAACACAATTTTACCTCTACTATGGTACATATTCTACAACCCACTTCTAACAGAAATCGAATTCTCGAGAAGAAGCTACAGGTACACAATGAGACTCTAAGGAGACATTAACGAGCCTAATACAGAGAAACACTTAGACATCAAGGCCATTGCATACATGGATGATATAACATGGTTGGCAGACAACCCAGAAGAGATGCAAAGGATCCTGAACATCGTCACAGAATTCTATAATCATAATGACATCAACATCAATCCATTAAAATTGCAATTAATAATCATCAATGAACAACCAGAAGACTTCAGAAGAAGCTTCACTCTCAAAGGAGGAAGAGTCATGGGAAGCAAGCCTGGCATATCAATGAGGCTGTTAGGAATATGGCTGGACAGCTCTGGGAGGAAAGAATATCAGAAACAGCTCATAATAGAGAAAGTAAAGAAAACCAGTAAGTTGATCGGATGAAAAGCAATCATAGGCAAACAAATGAGATACATAATAAACCACGTACTCATACCCAGCATAGAATACCTGTTGAATGACATGGTACTTTCAGAAAGGGACTGCAACTCTCTAATGGGGAAAATCGCAACAAAGTACAAACACAAGTGCAGCCTCGCCAACACAATCCCTAACACCCTTCTATATAACCATAGTGAACACAACCTGAATCACCTATGGGATAGATAAATGCAACTGCACATAAGGACCTGGGTACAAAGAATGGAAGACAAAGAAACACTAGAATAAATCTCCAGGATGGGACTACAAAACCTTTAAAACCTCTTCTGGTCAACAAATTCGGTAACATCACACCTCACACAGCCTTTCCTCAAGTCAGGACAAAACTTGGACCACGACATTCTCTGGGTGCTGAGGAAACATGGTTTCCAATTCTACTTTAACACAAATTTCACAATCCTATAGAGGATAGAAAAGATTGATGATACAATCGAAGAAGCAATACCAAAATCAGTATACCACCAATATAGACAAACATTAAGGAAGCACAGCTTAATATTCATAGAACAGATTATCAATTCAACAGGAATACGCTTACTACACTGGAGAGAACTTGGGGCCATTAATAAAACAAAGAAAAGAAATACACCAAAATGGTACAAAGAGATCATAGAGAACCTTACAAACCTAGCCAATATACAAGACAAAATAGAGGATGAAACAAGTACCCACCAAACATATAATCAAAGCAGGTTCTTGGTAATGGGAGATTCATATAAACTACATTGGGGAGCAACATTCAAGCAAAATAAAAAAATCATTAACAAGAAAAAACAGAATGATAGTCCCAACACAGTAGTATTTAAACACTACACCAGAATAGGTAAGCAATCATCATTGGAAAGGTGCACTGGGTGTTTCCTAAATGAAAGGAAGGACACAGTGTCAGGAACTTGCACCTTCACAGCCAAAAAACAATACACAATCCAAATTCCAGTAGAAAAGACAAGCATCTCCTCCAAGAAAAGCAAGAGCAGCTCAACAAGCATTCTGTGATACAAGATATCACCAGATTCTACTAAAAAAGAGCTCAAAGACCTCACCGAAATCCCTCAGATAAATCAAAGCTCCTGGCAAGTCAACATAGGCAGCATTGAACCAGAAACAATGAACATAAGTGAAATTTTCAAACTAAACAAGAAAGAACTAGATGCCCTGATGACAATTCAACAATATATAAAAGACTGCCACTACACCACAATATACACAGATGGCTCAGTTTCAAGCTACAGCAACAGATCACATATGGGCCTAGGCTGGATCATAAAAGATGAGACAGGAACACAACACACCTTCCAAGGACAGACACAGTTATATGCCTCTTCAATGCACGCGGAACTGATGGCCATAACCACTGCAATAAGTACACTAAGTAAAAATACCACAGCCAATGTGTATACTGACAGCCAAGCAGTAATAACAAACTTAACAGAAACCATAGATAACATCAAAATCAAAAAAAGAAGAAATCAAACCAAGCGATAGTAGACACCTTCAATTACATTAGGCAACAGCTGAATCTAAACGTTAGACTACACAAGGTAAAAGCACACACAGGAGTCTCTCTCAATGAGGAAGCAGACAAACTAGCCCAGATAGATCCCATTTCACTAGATATGAAACCAAACTGAAAAATTGTCAATATTAAAAAACAGCACCAAGGATTGACACCAATAAATATAGTGTGGGATATATCACAAATAGACATTCCAGGCAAAGACTTAGTGAAACAAGTAAACAAGGCTATCAGGTTGAACAAATAGAAATTACTAAACAAAACACAAAACAGATTCACTGAAGAGGATTTGAGAAACATATACTAAAACACACTTTCAATAGCTTACATCCATCGAAAATGAATGAACACACAACTTCAAAGGAAGATTACCACAGGAGAAAATTCAGCTTCAACCTCTGGTACAAAGAACTGCCAACCAAGACCAAACTATACAACAGATGCCCACTAATATACAAGGATGACAAATGCCACAGATGCAGAACATCAGAAGACTTTATATATCCCTTCCTATGCAGCAACAACACAGAAACACTAAAGGAAAACTTTCACAGAATTCTAATTAAACACGCATCACCACATATAATCAAGTAATACAGGAAGAGCTTTAAGGAGGTCATCCACAGACGGATACAATTGGCCAACCCAGAACATTCAACTTACTGATCCAAGGAGCAATATTAAAAGAAATACCTAGAATACTCGATACAATCATATCAAGCAAAAACAAAGTAACAGAGACTATAATGAATACAATGAAGGAATGGAAAGAGCTCTTGCATGACATATGAAAACAAAGATGTCCTAACTGCAGAACCAAACTGAATAAACAAAAAAGAATCAGAACCAAGAAAACCAAGAACTACACAAATCCAATTGCAGTACAGCAGTCCCTATCAAACTTGTGTGAAATAGTAAATAGATACATAAACTAATACATTAAATATTAAACTGACATCTTTTCTATCATATTATTTTATAAAACAACTAGCATGGCCTTGGCATGTTAGTTTCTTTCCCCAAAGGAAGGGCAACAGGCCGCGAGGTAGTCATGGCTTATCGAGTTTTACTATCACTAAATATACATTCCTGTATTATAGTTATAGCTATTAAGTATATATGTAATTTGGAAAAATAATAAAACAAGGCTGCGCCAGTTAAAAAAAAAAAAAAAATCAATTATCTCATACAAATCATATATTTCTATATTCATGCAGATTAATGATAACCTATTGTGATTTTTTATAGATAAATCTACTACTACTTTGTGAGTGGAACAAACCTAGCTAGAGACTGGATGGTCAAATATATAGTTATCAATAGTGAAACAAGCTAATTTAGTAATGAGCTTTTTATAATTTTTTATATTATATTTACTAAACTAGGCTATATAGTATATACTTGACAAGATTTGTTTTACCCTTCAATACTCCCAGATATTATTCAATCAGACCTCAGAAGGGGGCACTTTCCTTCTTTATTACTATTTGTGGTATCAGATTAATACATTTGACTAATTTTCATTTAAGTGAAGCATATTGAGATATCCTGAGCTAGGAAGGTGTAGGTCCTGAAGGTTGCAAGGATAGAAAGTTTTTGGGGTGTTTATAGTAGGCTAGACTAGAAGTCTTTCTTTATACAATTCTTCTGGTAATACAAATATAGATCTCAACCCCTGATCAATGGAAGGCCAGAAGTTCTATCTTCGTATAGCCTAATCTGATTGTAGCTTGTTCTGGATAATTGGATATGACTTTTACAAGATAACCAGTAAACTTGATTAAAAGGATAATTTTTGATTTTGGTTCTTAAGTAGTATTGAACTATAGACCTTGTGATTATGACTTTGGAGCACTACTACTATGCTATTAACCCATAGGTCAATTTTGATTTTTTTTATATACTGTTTAAAAAACTTATTAACTAGTAAAAGTTTTTATTTTTGATAATATGCTTGATTTCAATCTTTTTTAAATGATAATTTTTTATTTTTTTATAGTAAAAGAGTAACTTATAATTTTTTTTTTTTTAAAAGCTGGCTCAGCCCCCAGTTGGTCTTTTATTAAGCTTTTACTCAGATGTTACATTGTACTATCTATTTCAAGGCTAGCTAGAAATCAGACTATACTAATATGTATGTGTGATTACTATGAAAGATACCTTCTGGATCAGATCTCCCGGTGGACCTCTGTGGCATGTTGCCTTCCTTTCGGAAAACTAACCTGCCTAAGCTGAGTTAGTACCATTTTCCTTGAGTTTCTGTGAGAAAAGGAATTTAAAGATTTTGGTTTTCTTTCAGTTCAGACCGATTTGGTATATTAATTTCCCTTGACGATCTTTTTCCATGTTCTGGCTCCATTTACTTCTTGCTCTCTTTTCCCTCTTAGTGATTCCTTGAGATCTTTCCCATTCTCCGGTTGCCTTGCATCTCTGTAGCCAGGTTTCTCTTGCGAGGTTCTATATCTTATCGAAGCACTCTAGGAGAGTGTGTTTGGCTTTCTTTTTCTTGAAGATTCTGGCCCACTCATAAATCACGTTTGCAATATCCCTGGGAATAAGGCTCCTAGATATCATGTTGATCCAGGTGTCTTGTGTGTCACGTTCGGCCTTCTTGACCCATCTTTGGACCCAAGGTTTACTTCGTTTCTCTCTGCTTTGGAGATGGTTAGATATGACCTCTAACATGCTCAGATTGAAGTCGAATTTGTTCTCTCTACACGTGAGGACATGAGTTTGGTTCTCGGTGGCCGCATTGCACCTGACGCATCTGTTGGATTTGTATAAATCCCTTCTTCTAGAATGTAGTTTGACCATGGTCGGGAGCTCCTGTGCCCAGGACTTCAGTTTGAAAGTCCTTTGTTGATGCTCTTCCATGTCTGTCGGGCCTGCGGTTATCTTTCTAAAGCGTAAGTAGTCTACCGTTGCTTCCCAGTCAATTCTTTCATTGAGTAACATGAGGTCCTGATTCCTCTCTAAACAACACCAGTCTGTGACCTGCTTGTTCCTGAAGTGGTTCCGGACGGCCTCCCTGGTGCTAGAGTTGGTGAGCTCATCCTTATATACAAGTACCAGTTCTTTCCCGTTAAGCGGTGTTATGTCGAGGCGTGTGGTTTGCCATTTGAATCTTGCTCACTTGGCCTTGCTATCTACTTTGGCAGTGATCGAGTCTCCATTCCTTCGGACCTTCGTCACATTGATCTTGATGTCTTTTAGCTTCGACAAATCTTTTGTATATTCTGTGAGTCTCGCTATCTTGCTCTTGTTCCTGTTGACTGCTAGTGCTGTGGCTACCATCTGACTATTCGTGTTTATAATTGCTTCTGTTCCATGTGGAAGAGATATGAGGGTTACTATTATTGCATTAAGCTCGGCTTCATTTGGTGTTGTCCTTCGTAGAATCTTAAAAGATGCAATTTCTGTTTTTTCCCGGATTCAAGGTTTTCGACCTGAAAGGCGATTGTATGGAATCTCTTGTAACAGCTCGCATCCGTTGTGACTTTGATTCTCTATCATTTCTCCATGTCCTGTTGAAGCTGGCTGATTTTTGCTTTGGTTGTCTTATCACTAATCCATTCGGTCCAGCTCTTTGTGCGGATGTGACTGGGAACGTGGATGTCTTCAAGGTCCTGGGATTCGCGACTCTTCCAGTGATCAATCCTGGCTTTGATACTTTGTGGTAATATGAGGAGCTCTGTCACTCTGACTTTATGACAATCAGTGGTGCTTTGCTTGTTTCTTCCTGGAATTGCGATCGAGTCTTTGTTGGCCACTTCTACAATGCAGATGTCATTAGTGATTGACTTATTCATGTCACACCCGACACATGGAATTATGTGAGCTGAGTGTGACTGCTGGGTGTAATGTCTGACCGTCGTTGTATTCATATCTTTTCTCCTTAGTTTACCTATGAGTATTTCTTCCTCCTCTGTGTTTCCTTC
>CAJVPT010002283.1:0-18147 GCA_910592055.1 Acaulospora colombiana | reverse complement strand
GTCTCCAAAATCTGACTTAGAGTACTTTTGTATGAAGACGAGTTAGTCACTTTGTGAAAGTCTGTAAAATATTGTAACTTTTATTTCAATTTTTCAATAAAGACATACCATTGTGTCATGATTGTAGGTTAAAAAAAAATAAAATAATAATAATAAATTTTTAATGTTTTTTATTTTTTATATTTTTTTATAAAATAAAATATTATAATAAGTTTTATTTAAGTTTATTTACAATTTATATAATATTCAAAATTATTAAAAAAGTAAAAATTTTATTCTTTTTTATATCAATTAATTAAATAAAAAAATTATTATTTTTATATATAACAAAATAATATAGTATTTTTAATATCTAAAATAGATAAATAAATATATTTTATGATAAAATAAAAAAATATTGTATATGAAAAACTCAACTCTTTTTATTAATCTTTTAACCACATATAAAAAAAATATTTATAAGAAGTTTTAAACTCCTATGCTAATAAAATTTTTGCACTCTCTTTAAAACAACTTAAATATTTATCTTTCAGAGTCATTTCTATCCTTTTTTTTGTTTACAATTCTTTTTAATCATAAATTTGGCTTCTAGTAATTAAAAAAATCAAATAACATCTTTATTATTAATAATAAAAAAGTTTTAAAGATAAAAAAATCAATAATAAAATATCTAAAAATCTTTTCTATTTTTGTTGAAACTATAAATATTTTGTGTAATATAAGAGACTTATATTTCATTTTTTTTACTATTGTTCTCTTTTCAAAGTTATTATTTTTATAGTTTTCTAAGAAATTTTATATATCTCAATGGAATTTTGAATTTTAAATAGCACAAATTCTTATCAAAGCTAATTGGTTACCATAAAACACATTGATTTTTGAAATATAAACAAACTCTTATTAACTATATATACATGTTTAAATAAGATATTACTTCTTAATATATTATTAAACATTAAGAAAAAAAATAATTTTTAAGAAAATTATCTACCATTATTTAGGAAAATAAACAAAACAAGATGTTCAATAAGATATAGAATGAAGACAAAGTTTTAAAAGTATATTATTTACTTATACAAGTCTAAAATATCAGAAAACTGAAAGATCCCTTAGAATTATTTATATCAATAAAAAATGAAATCATTAGTAGAAAATATCAATATAAAGTAACATAGGGAATCAACTTTTTTAAAATAATAATACTTTAAAAGTAAATTGGAAAATATGTATTGTATATTAAAAAAATCAAGATTTTTTTCTAGATAGATTATCATAATAGGTAAATAAGAATAGATTTATTGGATAACAAAGGCCTTATCACTTATATTATCTTTTTTATAGTTCTTTTTTTTATAACTCTTTTTAATTTTAGTTTTAGATATCTTTAAAAATCTCTTTGACTTGTTTGATTATTTGTAAAAACATTAAAAAAAAGATCTAATATAAATAAGATAAAGTAAGATATATAATAAAAACTGGAAAATATAAGAACTATAATATAAAAGTACTAAAAACAATAAAGAAACAAACAATATATTCTTGATTAATGAAGTTCTCAAAGAATATTTAACTAATAGTACAAAAATAATAGTAATAGTATAATCTCAAGTATTGACTTTATAATAGATTAATATTTTCTCTTTCTTGTTATATTTTTTCAAGATGAAAATAGAACCCTCTCTTTTATTAAATTTTGTAAAACTATTGTTTTTAATTATTTCTTTTAGCAATAGACAATTTTCAAGAAAATTAATATATAAATATATATCTCCTTATTGAATTAAAATAGATAAACAAATAAAATTATTAGTAAATAACTATAACAGCTTCTTCAAAACAAAGTTTTAGACAAGCAGAGAAATCACTTTAAGGTTATAATTATAGAAGATTTCAATACAGTTATCAATTCAATAGTAGATTGATTACTTATTAATAAAAGAATATCAAGATACAGAAAAGCTGAAATAAGTCTTTTCAACTTCCTAGAAGATTGAAACTACATAGATATTTAGAATTCCTGAAAAGAAGAAAACACTACCTTTATATGTGTGAACAATACATAATATAGTAGAATGGACTATATCTAGTTATCATAAAAATTAGTTTAAACAATATGTATAAATTCAAAAAAATTCTCATAAAAATATTATCAAATAGTAACCATACTTTATTATTGATAAGAAGAATAATAAACAACCTACTTAAAAATCAAGTGCAAAAGCAATGTAGAATAAAAGGAAAGAAAATATTTAATTCAGTGAATTCTACAGCTAAACAATAGGAGAAATTTAAATTCTGATAAAAAACAAATTTTTAGAAACTAATTCACAATCTTTTTGGTCAAGAGTAGAGAATGGCCTCCAAGAACTTGAAGAGGTCTAGTATGATTTCAAGTTAATAATTATCAAAAGTGCTTGCAAACATCTTAAAAAAAAAGAAATTGCTTTGCTCTTAATATAAAAAAAAAAGTGAAGCCTGAATCATTAATCCTAAAGAAAAACTTCAAAGTTTACAAGAAAGTTAACAAGATTCACTTTTTTTTAAAAAAATATATAAGCTAACTGGGATACAAGAATTCTAATAAATATAAAACAGACCATTCAAAAACTAAGAAGGCTTGATAAATCTATTGAAAAAGAAATAGTTCCTTCTCAATCACAAGAAGAAATTCTAAAATTGTTATCAAAGATTACTGAAATAAAGCATAGCCTTAAAATGATATACAAGAAGAAAAAAAGTCTCCATATCAGAAACCAAATTAAGGAAACCTTAGAAAGCAAGTGTGAAGATCTCAAGTTCAATCACAAATGAATACTAAACTCAATATTGAATTGCAAAAGAATAAGAATCTCATTAAATCGAATGTTAATCAAGAATCAAAAAGAGATAGAATATATAACTATTGATCTACAAACTATTAAAAACAAGGTTAAGGACTACCTTTAAATAAAGAAATGTTAACTTTTAAAGCTTGGATTCTCCTTAAAAAAAAGAATATCAATCTAAAGAGTGACTCAACCCAATATAATCAAAATAGAGAAGCTCAAAACTATTTTGCAATATTTCCTAAATAATAAGGCAGTTGATCTCTCATATATCAATTATGAAATGCTTAAGTACTTAGGTATTAAAGAAAAAGATCCTTATATTTGCTATTTAATAAAGTTTTAAAGATTAGGCAGATACCTGAAAAATGGAAAAGTAGTAATATCTATTTCATTCCTAAATTCAAGTCTTGAAGATATCAACCAAGTAATACCAGACTTATTGTTTTTCAAGAAACAGTTCAAAAATGTTTTACCAAAATTCTTATTAAATGTTCAAGAATATATAAACAACACAAAATTCTTAAAGGTTCAAACTTTGCTAACTTATCAGGAGAAAGTATAGCAAAATCTATCCATCTATTAAATAGTATATATGAGGAAGCTAGAAAAAAAAAGAAAGAACTATGGATCCTCTTTCAAGACACTACTAAGACATATAATACAATATCTCTCTTTATGCTTGAAAAAGTTATAGATCAAATTTGAATCTTTACAATTATCAATAAGATTATAATAGATCTTTTCAAAGACAAAAGTTGTAACATTATTTTTTTAAATAAACTTTTTAGTCCAATAGTTGCAAAAGATAATATAAATCAAGAAGAAACAATTTCTCTACTGTTATGAAGAATTTTTTATGATCTGCTACTATGTAAAATCTAAAATAGCACTAATCTGGATTATACTATAGAAGAAGAATAGTTACGCAACTTATACAAACCTAAGGAGACGGTCAAGCTCTTTCTAAGACAGGTAGTGATAACTTATATAAATGATACAATATGGATTACCAAATCCAAGAAAGATTTGGAAAGTATTTTGGAAGAAGTAAAAAAGTTTTACATAATAAATAGCTTATAAATCAATATAAAAAATTTAGTTCTCCTCACTATCAATTAAAATTCTCAAGATTCTAAAAGAGTTTAAACTAGGACAAAGAATATCATAGTTAATAAAATTAATAAGAAAAACAATACTAGATTCCTTGATATCTGGTTGGAACCAAAACAGAAAAATCAAGATATGATCAGTCTAATAAAATCAGAAATTACAGTAGTAGTTCAAGCAATAACTAAGAAGAAGTTGACAAAAAAACATGTATATTATATTATTAATAGAGTGTTGATCCCAAGAATAGAATATAGAATACAACATATGTACCTTAATAAAAAGACATGTAATAAACTTATAGTCATGTTTAGAAAGATTTTTAAGAACAAAACATTAATCTGCAGAACAATACCTAATAATTATATTTATAACAAAGAAATATATGGTCTCAAAAGTATCTGAGAAATACAATTAGAAAGCCATATATCAGTACTATTTTGTTAGTTTAATAATAGTGAAACCTCCAGTTTGGCTACTATAATTTGATTGAAACAGAGTCAGATCAAAAGTCAAAAATCTTGAAATATCTTAGATAATCTTGTGAACTCATACAAGATGATTAAAGAAAACCTGGTAACTGCAATATTGGTCCTGATCAAAGACCTACAAATCACTTTTCAAAAATAGAAATGGAAGAAAACATTTACTTATTAAGGAGATATCTCATCTATTATATCAATATTGTAAAATAGTAGAGAATATGAAAAAGCTATTTTATTACTCCATAAGTACAAGATTATATTCTTATATCAAATCATCAATACAATTATAATAATACTCAAAAAATGGTGAGCAATCCAGATTCTCTTCGGCAAATGCAAAGGTCCAATTTTTTCTTGATACAAAAAGGTTTATAAAAAGGTGATAGAGAATCATGATATCCTAAGGAAGTTATTATATGAACTAGATTGGACAGGCTATAATATTCAAATTAAAGTTTTTTCTGCATATTCAAATAAAATAAAATCATATTGAGCAACCTGCTCTAGCTCTCCAACTATCATATTGAGAAAGACATATTTTTTGAACAACAAAATTCAGTTTGCATCATATTAATTAATATACAACTTTACTAGGAACTATACTTTATTTCAACCAAATAGATTATCCCAAGTAACAGAAGTAGACATATTACAAGTTCATCTTTTTTTACAACTAAACAAATATGAAAATTTGAGAAAAGAAAAACAAGTTTTTTTATCAGGCAACACTACAGATTGGTTAACAGCTATAAGATAACAAGTAATAGCTTTACTAATATCTAGATTTAAAGTAAAAATCCAGATAAAAAACTGGGAAGCCAAGCTAATAAAACAAGCTATCTGATTAAAAAAAAATATAAGATAAACTTACAGATGTTTTGAAATATAACAGAAAATATACAGTCAATCAGTTTATTTTTTACACAAATAGTTTTTATAAAAAAGAAACAAAAGATAGTGAGCTTTAAATAGATTTGACCTGGATTCTAGTAAAAGATAACAAAGTTATAAAGCAATTCTCAGTAGGGATATCAATATGGCCATTAGCAAATAAGGCAGAAATACTGGCTATCCTAACTATAATATATGAAGCTTTCTAAAATACAACAGTTTCAATCTTCTCTTATTATAATACTGCAGTTAAGACATGAAAGTCTATCAGTTCATAAGTGAAGATATTAACAAGGAGATAGATAAAGATTACCAATTGGCCATTATGAAGTAAAATCAAAGAACTAGTTAAAAAGAAAAATTTTATCTTGAAAATTATAAATATCAAACCCTATGGAATCAATAAATTCAATAATCAAGTAGATCTACTTGTCAAACAAACTAGATATGAAAATTCAATAATCTGATACCAACTACTAGAGTTAGGAACAGTTCTTACAATAGCTACATGAAAGGAATACACAATAGAGATTAGTATTAGAAAATTCATCAAAATATTTAACAAGAAAAAGATTAGAAAAGATTGAACAACACTAAAAAGGATTCAAAAACTGGGAATCCAAAATGATAAAATTATAAACTGGCTAACCTTCTAGAATAATTTCAATCTATCTAATACTTTCATATCTCTTTTAAAGATAATAAAGATAAAAGTTTCTTAATTAACCTAATCTATAATAAACTTCCAGTACTCAGATATTGAAGAAAAAAACCAGATATTTATATTATAATAATTCATTCAATATATAAACTTCAAGAAGAAATATTAGGACATCTGTTCAAATATTCAGCCATCAAATAAATCAGAGAAGATATATGGAAAAAAGCAAAAGAAAAGATCAACTGCTATATTTGTAAAGAAATCAAAAACAAAGAAGAAGTTTATTCTGCAACTAATGATTGAACAAGTAAATGATTAAATGAGATTCAGTGATTTAATAGAAACCTTATCAATACTATTTGTGAATACATAGAAGAAAACAAAATGACTTCCTTAAAAAATTATCTCAAAGTATAACTCAAAATTCTTTGATAGTTATATATAGTATAATCAGTAAACTTTGTTATAAGATAAGAAAAAATTTCAAGGAAAACATATGGAACAGTAATGCAAAAAAATAATAGAATGAAAAAAGAAGTAGAATATTATTGAAGAGAATAAAAGAACTAAAAGATCTAGATAT
The DNA here is from genome assembly GCA_910592055.1 of Acaulospora colombiana. Taxonomy (NCBI): domain Eukaryota; kingdom Fungi; phylum Glomeromycota; class Glomeromycetes; order Diversisporales; family Acaulosporaceae; genus Acaulospora; species Acaulospora colombiana. Next base: position 11,592 of record CAJVPT010002283.1, on the reverse strand, counting down.
AGATCCATCATACAGATTATACAAGAATACGAAGAAGAATCTATATTTATAGAAGATCTGAGGCAAGAAGTTTTTGAAAGAAAGAAGGGAATAAAGTATATGAAAATTATCAAGAATTGGATTTGTTATAGAAAAAAATAGTTTGGTTTTTAATTGTAGTCAGAATTTAGAATGATCTATAATAATGACCTATAGATATTAATTTTATTGACTAAAGAATTTATCCAAGTCAGTAAAGAAGTAAAATATTATTTCCTAAGTTGTATCTAGAGAAATAGTTTTTTGATAATAAATGAATTAACATATAAAAGTCAAAACATTTTATAAATATCTTTTATATATACAGTATAATAAAGACATGTCATATTAATCTGACTATAGGTTAAAAAAAATAAAAATAAAATAAAATAGATAAATAAATTTGATACACATATTAATTTTCAAAATTTTTATTATATCAATAATTCTTTTATTAGATTTTTGTCTATGATTTCTCTATCTATCTTTAATTTACTAACTTATTATTATTTTATCTTTCAGTTAAATATATATATATATAGTTTAGATTTAACATTTCTTGAATAAAATCCTTTCTTATAAGATCAATACAAAAGTTTAAGATATTTTGATAATTAATTGTATATAAAAAATTCTTAATATATAATAATACATTTAATCTAATTTATTTAATTTAATTTTATAAATTTAATTTTAAAATTTTTTTAAAATAGTAATATAATGTAAACTTTACTAATAAACTTGATTAAGCCAGTATTAAAAAAATATTATATATATAGCAATTAATATAATAATATATATAAATTGATTAATACTTTATATAATAATTGTATATATTTTAGTTAAACTTTTTTTTTAACTCGCAATCATGTCACAATGGCATGTTTTTATTGAAAAATTGAAATGAATTTACAATATTTTATAGACTTTCACAAAGTGACTAACTCGTCTTTATACAAAAGTACTCTAAATCAGATTTTGAGGACAATATTTCACTCCCCTAATAGATTGGTAATAATCTCTATTTATCAGGATCATTGCCAATAGTTTGTCACAGTTGATTGCCTGAAAACCAATGAATTGCTAAGTTAAAAAGGAAAAAGGAAAAAAATGATTGGAAAAAGGGGACAATTCAAGGCCTACCAAAAAAAAATCCAAAAATAAAAACAACCTCTTTTTAAAAGGGATCTGTCTAATTGAAATAGTCTTCTTGCTTCACTTAAACCTCAGAAGAAATCTTCTTTTTCACCACTTGTGGCATCGGATGAGTCGATCCAACTGGTCTTTCATTTAAGTGAGCACCGGATTGGGATATCTCAAGGAAAGAATTTAGATCTCAGCTTTTTTTATTAAAGCTTTGTTACTATTTGAGGAACTTAGATAAGAAACGAGAGTTTGTAATCCATATTACCCATCATTTAGTCTTTTGGTGTCATGGAAGTTTTCATTGAGGAACTTGAGCTTTTTGAAAACAACCGTTTTCAAAACTATCTTTCTAATCACTAATAACATTATCAGAACACATGAATATGACCAATGGGAGCTTGTTTACATTTCAAAAACTAACGTGTTTCATGTCAGCCAATCATCTTTGATGAGGATTTGTGCTATCAAAAATTCAGTGTCAAACTAAGGTAGGCAAAATTCTCCAGAAAACCATGAAAGTGATAGCTCTAAGAGACCCAACAGTAATTGGAAGGGGAAAAATAAGCCCTTTTGTCATCAAAAACCTCTATATACCTCTTGCTTCAAAGGTTAAAAAGGCCTTCGGGTACTTCACAGTCAGTTCTTCTTTCTTTGAGAACTTTCTTGCCATTGGTATCAAAGGTATTACTTGACTTTTTTTGGTCACTAGAAGTCAAGTTTTTGAGTGAAGAGGTTTGTAAACAAAAGTGAAAAGATAGAGATGACTCTTGAAGTCATATTTCAAGTTGTTTTAATGAAAGTATTAAGATTTTATTAGCAAAGAAGTATAAAAACTTCTTGTAAACATCTTTTTTGTATGTGGTCAGAGGATTAGCAAATATAATAGAAACTTATCTTTTTACTATTATATAGATTTACTTATTATATTATTAATATTAATACTATATTACAAAAAATTTTATATAATTAGAATAAAAAAAAATCTCTTTATAAACTTTGTCTAATTGAAATAAAAGTTGAAAATCTTAATTTTTATTAAATAAAGCTTTTTTATTATTTGAGAAACTTAATAAAAAATAAAAGTTGATTTTTTTTTTATCTATTGCTTATTCTTCAATTAGTGATTACAATGGATTGAATCAGATTAGATTTTAACTAGATTTGATTTAATCCAGTTTTTATAAATATGAATCAGATATAGATCTAATTCATTTTAAAAATTGATTTGATCTAATTCGAAACTATAATAGTTTGATTCGATCTGATTTATACCTGAATCAGATTTGATTTGATTTGTTACAAAATTAATTTAAAACTGATTTGGTATATTTTGAATCTGTTTCAAAATATATTCAACTATAACTGCTTTGATTTAATTAAATTAAATTAAATATATTTAAATTAACCTGGATTTATTCTAATAAAAAATTTTTAACTAGTATATTTTTTTTCAAAAATATTTTTTAACTTTAAATTTAAAATTTTTCTTTTTATTAAATTTAAATAAATTCATTTATTCTATTTATGATTGTTCATTTGCTTTTGTATTGATATACTCTCCACTATAGTCAATACCTTTTAAAATAACTTGATTTTCTATATATATATATATTTTTTATTTTTTATTATCAATGTTTTAAGTACTTGCAAAGTATATTGATCTGTTAATAATTGATTATATCAATAATCCATATGATTTTCTTTTACTTTACCTTTTTTATAACAGATATAGTTTTTTTAATCAAATTTTGGAATAATCCACAAGTTATATTTTCTATTGGCAATACTATAATACCATGTAATTTATTCTTTAACCAGTAATAAAGAGTATTTCCTAGTAAAAATTGTGGAAATTTTAATTTGTTAATAACTTAAATTTGTAATAATTTGTAATGATTAAAAAATACTTGTCATTTCAACTTTAATTCTCCATTTAATTATATAAAAATTGCCTTTATCAAAATTTTTTTTACTGTAGGCAAATTTTTTACCATTAACAAATTATATTTTTCTCAAGCAAGTAGTTGCAATTGCATTATTCAAAAAATTAAGGTTGGTATGGACAAATTTGCTATATCTCCAGGTTACATAGGCCTCACATAGACCTAAAAGATGATTTAAATATATTTTTTTATTATCAAAAAAAACTGTAATTCTTTTGTTAGTAATACCATATTTGTTGCCATCAAGTTGAGATAAATTATATTTTTTTATTTTTTTTTATATACTTGAGATTATATCTTCAGAAAATAAATGTATAGCATAGTTGAAAAGAAAACTATTTATTGCTATAACTTTCTATTCTTGCAAATATTACCTTTCAAATTCTCATAATTTAATAGATATATTATGTACATAGGTAAAGATTCCACTTTCTCTTATTAAAAGATATCTACGAATATTAACATTAATAAAGTTTTAAAAATTAAAAACTTAAGTTTAGATAAATATATATCTTGCAGCTGTTAAAATATCTTGATTCAATTCTTTGATTTCTAATGATCAGGCAACTTGTCAATGCAAAACAAACATATTGATAATTGTACTTCTCATAAGTTCAAGTATATCAAGATCAATACAATTTCAACATACAGTTGTTTGAGACTCTATTATTGACTATTATTTCTTTATTTTTTTTATTATTCTTGAAAGACAGGAGGTAGCATTGATTATAGGTACATGACAAGGCAAGAGATTTATTTTTTTAAATATTTATTTTTTTTTTATTTTTTTTTTATAATAACTAGAGTAAAGATCAAGATATATTGTTTTTACTATATATATCTCCTCAAGATACTTTTGAGTTAATAAATTTTCTTTGACCTATAATTTAATTAAGTTAATACAGTTTCAAAAAATGTTTAAAAATTTTAATTTACTAAATTTTTATAGGTTTTTTTAAATTTTTTTGCTTTATAAATATCAATCCTCATAGTAATAACAGTATTTTTTTTAGTTATTATTACAAGTAATTAAGAATCTTAAAAAATTACTTCATCAGTTGACCTAGTATGGTTTTATTATTAATAAATTTGAAAATATATATAAGTATTTTTATTATATTTACATTCTAATAAGTATCAATATTAGTATCAGAAATAGTCAGGTGAATATTTATCAAGTTATATATTGATTCACTTAAAAATATAACATATTTTATTGGATCATTATATTTTTGTAATACAAGAAAATAGAAAGTAGCAATAAAGGTTTTTACTGTAAATTGATATATATAAAATTAATTTAATATATACAGTATCCTACTAATACAAAATAAAAAATCAATAGCCAAAATATAATCTGTTGTTGATAAAATTCTATATGTTGATCCAGGATTTCCTACTGAAGGCAAATGGTATTGACTGGCACCTGCAAGCAATATACAATAACAAGCTTACTTACACTAGTTCAGGATTTTCCACTGGAGGCACAAAATATTCTTGTTATATCATTTCTATCTTAGTATTAACACAAGTATAGGCTGTTAGTCCAGAATTTCTCTCTGAAAGCAATATCAATATTGCATTAACACTTATAAATACTATCTTGTATCGATATTAGCCTGCTTGCACTAATCCAGGATTGCCCATTAAAGACACATAGCATGCTTAACTGATATAGTATATAAAGGATATGTCAATTTAAAAATTTCTTTTACTCATCCTTTACAGAAAGGAATTGGTAATTATTTGTAGTTTTATGACTTTTATTGACTAGGACTATGCTACTTGAACAGTGTTACAATCAATACTAGTAGCAATAAAATAATAGCAAGGTATTATAGTATTGATGAATATTACTTACTTGTTTATAGTATATATTAAAGGCTTGTAATCAATTTCAGCTGAGAGTTAAAAAAACTAGAAATCAAAAATAAATATTACAGTTAATACCAACAGTTAGAGATCGCAGTGGATCGAATCGGATTAGTTTTTGTTTGATTCAATCCGTATCTGAACAGATTTATTTTTATTTGATCCATATACATTCAGTTAATCTGATATTTTTTTAATCGTATTTTTTTTTTTATTTATTTATTTATTTATTTATTTATTTTTTCCTACTTATTATTCTATACCATCATTAAGTTTTATTTATAAACATTTATTTAAAAGTTTATATTTTTAATATTTATAATTTATTGCTATTTACAATCATTTTCTTCTAAATTAAAATATACACTTGTATAATTTAAATTTTCTGTAGTATTATTACTGCCTTGGTTTTTTTTTTATTGATTCTTCCAGTACTAGCAAAACAGGGGGATCCTATTGCAATTGCTCTTGCCAATACTTCATATGTTTTTCTTTTTCGATTTTTTTTTTCTATTTTTTAATCACTGTCACTGTTTTTTTTGCCAGGTTTTGTGATAAACTACTAGTTACACCTTCCTTTAACAAAACAGTTGTGCCATGTAACTCTTGTTCTAATCAACAAAAAAGTATATTGCCCTATATAAAAATTTAAATAAAAACTTAGTATTTTATATTTCATACTTTTTTATCATTTTTATAAAAATATTTGTCATCTCTACTTTTATTTCCCATTTAGCTATGTAGAAGTTGCCTCCATCGAAATCCCCTTCTCGGCAAGTAAATTCTGGATCACTTTTAGAACGAATTCCTCTCAGGCAGCTGGCTGCAATTGCATGGTCCAGGAAATTTGTATCAGTATGGGCAAATTTACTGTACCTCCAGAATGCATATGCTTCACAGAGATCCAAGGGATGGTTAAGTTTGATTTCCTTCTTGTTGTAAAAAACTGAGATACCTTTTTCAACTACTCCATATTTGTTTTCATTTAACCTTGGAAGTTCATGCTTGACAATTTTTTGCTGTATACTCGAAGTCATATCAGTAGAAAAAATATCTATTGCGTAGTTAAATAAGAGGTTGTTCATTATGACAACTTTTTCTTCATGCAGGTACTGCTGGCTTGTTTTTCGTAACTCTTTCAGTATATTGAAAACATGTGTAAAAGTTTCACATTTCCTTGTTGACAGATATCTAAAACTTGTTATCAGTACTGCTTAAGTATGAAATTAAATATAAATGAATTTTTTATACTCAGCAGCTGCCAATACTCCTTGATTAAGTTTCGATATACTACTATATCAGGCAACCCTTCTTTGTAGTTGGAACATTTCCAGTACTATATCTTGTATAATATTTAAAACTTTGAGTCCAATTTGATTATAATATACAACAAGTACCACCTTGCTTAAATCTTTGTTGTGAATTATAATTTCCTTATTTTTTTTTATTATATTTAGTAGGCAAGAGGTAGTATTGATAGTTTGTACATGTGAAGGCAGTGGATTTACTTTTTTATACACACACTTTCCTTGAAATTTTTTTTCGTCATATCTAGGCAGAGGCTCAAGAAATATCATTGTTACTTCATGAGCAGTGGCAAAATGTTTTTGTGTCATTAGGTTCTTCCTTACCTGTAAATATAAAGGTATTAACTAGGTATTTTATTATTAAAACTGTTTGAACTTACAAAATTTTTATATGTTTTTAATTTATTTTTTTTTAAATCGTTGATGTCTGCTTTTAAATCAACTGCAATTTCTATATCATTGGCATGACAAAATCTCAGGAACCTCATAAATTTTCTCCATCAATTTTTCTATTTTTTTTATTAGCATTAATAAAATATATACAGCAAGTACATATACCTTAATATATTTACATTTGAAAAAGAATTGATATTAGGGTCAGGCACAGTCAGGCAAACACTTGTTAATTTAGTGGAAGGGCTTTACAGGTAGGCAACATACTCCTTAGGATTATCATTTTTCAATGATATAAGGAAATGCAGGGTAGCAGTATAAATTTCTATATATATTTAAAAACAGGCCTAGCTTGAACAAGTATTAAATAAGAAAAAAAAACAAGTAGAAGGTTCATTCGTATATTAAATAGCCACTTTATATCTTTCTCCAATACAATAATTCTTAATCAATTTTTTCTTTATTTATAGTTTTGTATTTTGATTGTAAAAGTTTGTTTTGAATATTAAACTCAGTAATGATTTTGATAGCCCTCTCACAATTTACACATTTTTTTTTAAAGTCAAATTATTAAAATCTGTACTAAATCCTGTAGGAACATGCCATTTCTCCAATAGTTAATTATTACTTCCATTACTATTAATATCCTATGAAATTTGATCAGATATTAAAGGCTTATTGCAAAGCAATGTGACTCTATCCCTATCATTCTGTAATGCAGTAATGCAATTTATTTTGAGTTTATTCTTAACTTTATACATAGTAACCAGAATAATAAAATCTTCTTCATTATAATGAATTTTCATTTTATCATTATTCCAATATATAGCATATTTAAATTTTTTAAGAAGTAGATTTGGAAATATTAATATTAGTTTGGGAACCCATATAACTACAAAATCTTCATATATAGTAAAACCTAGAAAAAATATTATTAATAAATTATAAGTAATATCAATAGATTCTTTTGGAATAGTAGCAATACTACTAAGATCATATTTTCTGACATATCTATTTTTCCATCTATATATTTAACAATATCTTCTGATATGATTGTAGATTCAGTGTCACTATTTAGTACCAATGCTAGAATTTTTAAGCATTTGATTTTAACTAATATAATTGTAATACTAATTACCAGTTCTTTCTGATAGACAAAATCTATCTCTATAAAATCATTTTGTATTTTATTCTTTCTATTCAAATTAGATATTTCCGAAGCTGGATTTTGATATTTTATAAAATCAGGTCTTGTAACAGATAAATTTGTGTTATTAATATTGTTTCTACTTGTTTCTATAACCTCTGAATTATTAAACATATTTAAAATAATTTTTCAAATCTATAAATCAATAATTATACTTGATTTTTTTTTGTGATTTTTGTGAAGTATGTTGAATCAAAAATTTAAGACTCTGTCTCTTCTTTGGACTAGACTTCTTTTTAAATAATAATTTATTAGATTTACTTTTCTACTTTATTTTTTTTTTTGAGTACTTGTAGCCAGGCTAGATTATCAGTTTATTAATCAATTAAAAATATAAGTATATTTTCATTTGAGCAGCATGATATATACTATAGATAAACTATTATTATAATCTAACTAACTTGTTATAAGCATAAGAGCCTCTAAGTTTAACCTTGAAAACAATATTTTGCTCTGCAGTATCTTTGAATAAAAATCTTTCTAGTCCACTACATTATTGCCAATAGGTTGTTACTACTATATATCAATCCAAGCCATTGAAATACAAGAAACTACAAAAGAATGGATTGAAAAAAAGGAGAAGAAGAATATCTAAAAATGTCAAAATAAACAACAAGAAAATAAAAAGTTAAAAATTGAAAAAAATATTTCCAGTTTCTTCCAAAGACCTACTTCACCAAATCTCTTCTCAATAAGAAATGTCCAATTGGAATATTATTTCTTTTTCTGATTGTCTAAGGAACTTATCTATTCTTGATCTTGATTTTTTTCTTGTATGCCATTTAAAGAGGCTTATTATCTAGTGGAAGCCTTTACTTTTAGGACACACTTGATCCCAACCTTCTTTGAGCAATGATTTTTTATTTATCTGTAGTAGAGAGATAACTTATAATGAATCCCAGGTTCTTATGTGATCTAATAAGAACTAGGTTATGTTATTTCAGTATGATATCCTCCAACAGCTATACCTAATTAAAGAAATTTTACTGGTATATATCTTTTATTATCCAAAAGATCAGATTCCTCAATAATTTTTTTTTGCTTTATAATGGTAGAAGAGTCTCAAAAGTGATAGGGATGCTTGTTAATTGTAATATTCTTCAACAACTTCTAAAAAAATGTATTCTCAACTATAACTAAAGGGTTGAAGCTTAATATGAACTAAAGATTATTTAGTCTTATTGCCTAACCAGGATAAAAAGGAAACCTTGGTCTTGAACTTTGCCTGACTAGGATAATAGGAGAAAAAGATTTCAGCTTGAACATATAGCAACTTTTTTATTACCTGGGAACTTGTTACTTATATCTTATTGATCTTATGGAACTTGATCTGTAGGTTAACTCAATTGAAGGAGTAGAATGGATATGAGGTATCAATTGATGCTTTCAATTACCAATGATGTTATTGAAATACATAAGGTAACTAGTAGGAACTTGTTTACATTCAATTACTAATATGTTTTATATCAACTAATCAGATGCCAGGTGATATTGTGTTATTAAAAATTTAGGATCAAATTGAGGTAGGTAAAATTCTTCAAAAAAACTATAAAAAACAGTAGACACTTTAAGAGGGTACAAGACAGTATGTAAAAAGATAAATAATAAGCCTTCTCCTATCAACAAAACCTCTATATTCTTATTACTTCTAGCTCTATAAGGTGACACTTCACTTGTCAATTCTTTTACTTTCTAGAAATCTTCTTGCCCTTAGCAGATAAAGTGCATACTTGAGTCTTTTCAGGTCACTAGAAACCCAAGTTTTTATTCAAAGGAGTTTATAAACAAGTAAAAGAGGATAAGAAAGATATATGAAGACAAGTTTCAAGTTGTTTTAATAAAAGTATAAAGACTTTATTAGCAAATAAGCATAAAACTTCTTGTAAACATCTTTTTTATGTGTGATCAGAGCATTAGTGGAAAGAGTTTTTTTATTATTTCACTTTACTTGTTTTTTTTTTTATTAGAAAAATATACATAATAACTATAATTGAATTCAAGCTCAGACTCTTCAAAACTTGAGTATGCTCCAGATTCTGATTTAGAATCTGAATTATCAGAAGAGCTTATATCTGAATCAGAATCATTAGTAGTCATATTAACCTTACCTTTTTTATTCTTACTAGATTTTTTTGAAATTTTTAGATTTCTTTCTAAGGCACTTGTAAAAATTATACCCAGTCTATTGCAATTTAAGCAATGGTGTTTGAATAATTTCTTAACAATATTAATATTTGTTTTAATATCTTCTACTATAGTCTAATTTATTGATAATTTACATATGTAATTAGCCAGATTTTCATCTAAGTCAATTTCATTTTTTTTCTTTGACCATACTCATTTTTCTAAAAACTTATCTATTAATTTTTTATAAAAGTCATTGGCTAGAGATTCCATAATTTGTCTGACTAAAAGAGTTGGATTTATAATATCAGTATTGATATATATTTTAAAATTCACTTCACATCCATCTGAAAATCTTTTTGATATATATTTATCTGATACTTTAGGATAATTATCAGAATTAGATAACATTTGTTAAGAAGCTAATTGTATAAAAATAAATTGAAGCCATAAGAGATTTTATATAGTTTTCCATTTTATTTTTATTTATACTTGTATTGTTCAAGTAACTGTTTTTTGTATTAGCTGTAGATTATAAATGAGAGGTAACTGGATGAGAATTGGGATTGTACTGCTCTAATATAATTCAGTTTTTTGTCATTCAATTTTTTCTAATTTTGATAGTAAAGTGGAAATAGAATTTTTAAGATCAATATATCTTACTTCTAATTTATTGTTGGGAGAAAGATCTTGAAAGAATTGTTGTCTAATTATTTCTTTTCAATTTAATACTGGAAGTACTAGATAGACAAGATTAATCTTTCTTTTTAATTTTATATAAAAATAATCTATAGGATCAATACCTTAAGTAATATTATAAAATATTACTTTTGATTTTTCAGCAGTTATTGTTGGATAATTAGTTCTGAACTAGTATATTATTTGTTTAATATAAATTCCTGGAGCTATAGTATTTTTTTTTGCATTAGTATAAGGGACAATGGAAACTAATTTTGTTGGTTAACCACTAGATATTAATCAGTTCTTATCAAAAATAATATGAGTTGATACTAATGATATAACAATTGTATTGTTATCAACTGAAACTATATTTCTTATTTGAAGCACTTTACCTCTAAACTAATTAGTATTAATATTATGCAATATATTATTGCTAGTCAATATATTAATGGCACTGTGATTAGCCAAGTTAGTATTGTCACTAATATTTTGCAATTCCCAATTTTTATTCTTAAGATTAGTTTCATACCAATCTTTTGCATCATCTCTCAAACAAATCTCCAAATGTTCATAAATTCTTATTCTGATTTAAGTATCTGCAAGTGGATCAAGTCCAGATGCTTCATAATATTGCCTAAAATCTCTAATCTATTCTTCAGGATCTTCTTTGATTTTCTATAAAATGAGGTTGATACATATTTTGTCATTCTTCTATATTGATTATTTATAGGTTAATTATTCTATAGTAATAAAATTTGAGCTTGTAAATTTAAAATTAATTGCTATGAATTACACTTTCTATTTTTTCACTTGATATGACTTACTTTTTTTTTTTTTTTTACCCTCTGTCAGGCTAATTATGTGTGCTTTATTAAATATTAGTATACTATACATGTAAAAT
>CAJVPT010002282.1:0-18148 GCA_910592055.1 Acaulospora colombiana | reverse complement strand
CAAAGCTTAGGATTAGTATAGCCAATTATAAAGTAGATAGCCATTGTTAGATAGAAAAGTATAAATAGCTTACCAATATATACCGAAAAGGCAGAGCTAAATGTGTATGGAAAAACAGCCCTCATTGAGAATAGAGATAAAAGTTAGTGATATATCAAAGAAACAGAACACTATAAAGAGACACTTACCTTTGGCCAAGTCAATCACCACACCTCTGCCTTCCCTAAGTATTCTTTATAGGAGGCGTTCTCTTCTTTATGTCATTTGTGAGTATTCTTAAGAAGTCTGAGTTACGCAAGGTGCTACGGATTAGCAACAGACTCATCGGAATAGTCCACGACAATATTTATTTTAAATATATAAATAAATTTACCTTTATTTGAATTATAAATTTGTTTAAATATAATAAAAATGCTTTTTTAATACTTTTATTTGAATGGGTACCTCGCAGCTATATATAGTTTATCATTATACTCTGTATTCTTCAATCTTTATCAATAAAATAGACAGTTATGCCTAAAAATACTTTAATTAAAACCAATATCCAAATATCAAGTATAATTAAATACAACTTTCTATTTCTTGTAATATTGTTTAAATTTTTTCTTAATTATTTAAATAATAGTTTATTATATAGGTCTTAATAGAAGTAGCAATAGTATTTTTGTATTTGGTGCTAATATTTGTATAAAAGTAAGAAAAGCTGATTCTTAAACAATTGTAAATGATTGCTATATAGCAAAAAACTCTTTCTGCTAATCCTTTGGCCACACATAAAAAGATGTTCACAAGAAGTTTTTATTCTTATTTGCTAATAAAGTCTTAATACTTTTATTAAAACAACTTGAAATATGACTTCAAGAGTCGCTTCTACCCTTTTCCTTTTGTTTACAAATCTTTTCACTCAAAAAATTAATTTCAAGTAACTGAGAAAAGTCAAGTAACACCTTTAATATCAATGGTAAGAAAGTTCCCAAAGGAAGAAAAACTGATTGTGAAGTACCTGAAGGTCTATTTAATCTTTTAAGTAAAAAGTATATAGAGGTTTTTGATGACAAAAGAGCTTATTTTTTTCTTTGTAGTCACTTATGGGCCTCTTAGAGCTATAGCTTTCATGGTTTTCTAGGGAATTTTGCCTATCTCAATTTGACCCTGAATTTTTGATAACACAAATCCTCACTAAAGATGATTGATTAACATGAAACATGTTAGTTTTTGAAATAAACAAGCTTCTATTGGTTATATATATGTGTTCAAAAGACATCATTAGTGATTGAAAAGAAGGTTCTAGAAATATTTGCTTCCAAAAAGCTCAAGTTCCCTAATGAAAATTTTATGATACCAAAAGACCAAGTGGTGGGTAATGTGAATTGCAAACTCCTATTTCTTACCTAAGTTCCTTAAGTGGTGATAAAGCTTTAATGGAAAAAAGCTGAGGTCTAAATACTTTCCTTGAGATAACCCAATCCAGTGCTCACTTAAATGAAAGACCAGTTAGATTGACTTATCCAATGCCGCAGATAATGAAAAAGAAGATTTTTTCCAAGGTTCAAGTGAAGCAAAAAGACTATTTCAATCAAGCAGACCTTTTTTGAGAAGAGGTTGTTTTTATTTTTAGATTTTTTTGGTAAGCCTTTAATTGTCCCCTTTCCCTGATTAATTTTTCTCTTTTCCCTTTTTAACTTATTATTTTATTGGTTTTCAGACAATTAACAGTGACAAACTATTGGCAATAATCCTGGTAGATAGAGGTTATTACTAATTTATTAGGAGAGTAAGATATTGTCCCCAAAATCTGACTTAGAATACTTTTGTATGAAGATGAATTAGTCACTTTGTAAAAGTCAATAAAATATTGTAAATTCATTTCAATTTTTCAATAAGAACATACTATTGTGGCATGATTATAGGTTAAAAAAAAAAAAAAACAAATGTAAATGATTGCTAGTTGATAATGATTTATTGAATAAGTTTTTTTTTTATTTTTGTTGAGCCGTATATTCACTACATATAAATACAAAAAATTAATGATGTTTTTTTTTTAAAATTTTAAAATTATTTGAAATTATATTTGTTTTAAAAAAATTAGCAATTTCAGTATTTTTAATTATTAAATTTAATTTTGTTGAATGAGTTTTTTTGAGATATTTCATAAGATTATAAGTATTACCTCCACTATAAGTATAAATCATTCTGCAATATTTACAGGTAGCCTTTTTGTCCTCTTTAAAACTTGCACTTCTTGTAAAGTATTTTCATACTTTACTTCTATAAATTGCTGAGGTAACTGAAACTGATTTTGATAAATAGTTTATATTAATATTTTCAATATCAATATTATTATACTATAGCTAATTAAACTATTACTTTCATTATATAAAATTGTATGCCATCAAATGAGTTTTAATGTTCCATTTTTAAAGAAATAAATTAGCAAAAGTAAAGAATATAATAGAAGTAATTAAGTAGTAAAACTATAATATCACAAAGAAAAGTTTAAAAAATCATCAAGAAGAACAAGTATTAAAATTTTTTTAACTTTTCTTTTATATTATTATTGAAAAAAAAATCTATTTTAATTTTTTAGATAGTAGTTCAATTTAAATAAAATTAAATAATTATATAACAATTTATGTGAATTAGTACATATCTTATTTAAATCATATTGGGTTTGATTTGAATCCTATTTGAATCCATTCAGATTTGATTCGAATCTGATTTGAATTAAATAATTTATAAATTTAAAATTTGATTTGATCTGAATCTGATTAGATTAAAAATTTTGAAATTTAATTTGATTCAATTCATATTTAATTTATAGATTAATTATTATATATTCAGATCAAAATTGTAATCACTATTGAACAGAAAGATAATAGTAACTGATATAAGTTCTTTTATCAAAGCTAAAGGACCAGTTATAGCAGACTCTCTCTTCAGATATAGCTCATTTGCATCAAGCACAAATTTTAGAACTTTATTATTGAAAGGTATAGACATTAGACGTCAACAAGAAATCCTGAATAGAAGAATCATCCAAATGGAATTTACAATAGACTCTATTATAAAAGAAATAATGGACTGCCTAGACTTATTCATTGAGACATCAAGCATAATAAAACCAACTCTCCCAATTTCTCTAAAGCAACTATGATTAATAGCCATATCGAGCATAGTACTCACAACAAGTGAGAATCAAAGAAAATAAATCAAGAAAAATACAAGGGATTTGAAAAATAGAAACAATTAATGTTATAGGAATTAATACAGAAACAGACTGATTAGCAATACTAGAATACTGTTAAAAAACTCAAATAAATATATTGGGAATAATAGAAACATGACTTACAGAAAATCAAAAGTAGAGAGATATAGAGAATAGATATCAAATATGGACAACAAAGTCAATATAATAGACATACAAAGCAGGAGTAGCCATAACAATAGAGAAGAGGTGGTTAATATATATGTTCAATATAGAAAAGTATAATAACTAAGACCTGCTACTAAATTTGATCTTCAAAGAAAGAATTCAATACAGAATTATGATACTGTACAACCCAACAAATAGAGCGAAATAGCAAAATAGTAGGAAACTACAACAATAGATCAAGATGAAGATTATTGAGGCAAAGAAGAAAAATATATATATTATAGTAATGAAAAATTTCAATAAGATAGTAAATACCTGTGGGTTCATAGCACAGTGATAATGCTTCTAGGTCACAATTATAAGGTTCAAAGTTCAATACCATATGAGGGTCAAGTAAAAAATACTGCATCATAATGAATTCAGTACTTTATTGGGTGACAATAAATGTCATTGGACATGGACCTGGTTATTTTATCGATAGTTGAAATGAAAGAATCCGCCACTAAATGGTATTACTTATAGCTGATCTTTATCAGATCAGGCTGGTCTACAGGTGTTGTGAGACGATCAGTATTTTATCAGTATCCTAATAATGTGAAAGAGGATGGAGTTGATCTCGTGGTCAACTGAAATGAAGACTGGATTGGTGTCAGGTATCTTAATAATTTTATCAACCGCAAGAAGTTATCGCAAGTCAGGAAGGTTGAAGTTCTGAAGAGAGTAAACATTGTACTAGTGGGATGCTTAAAAGCATGGCCAGTTGCTGCAGCTTATCATTGGGAGACCTTGGTGGGAGGAAGAATCCGCAGACTACACCAAAGTCCCAAATCTGGGGACAGATTAGAACAAACGCAATGGTCTGATAACTAGATTACTCTATAAAAGTGTTCTGGAAAAAATTAAGAGAGCATTGTGTGGTTTCCCTTAATGAATTAGTTAGTATATATAGTATGTAATATATTTACCATATATAAAATTATCATATGTATAATATTATTTTTAAGTAAACAAATTTAATTCAAAAACTTTTTCCTGCAAATCCTTTTTTTCTTAAAAATTTTCTTTTTTGATAATTTTGGAAAAAAGAAAGAAAGTGAATGGAAGAGATGAGTTCTCATAGAGAACTCAGAAAACAATATATCTCAGGGTGACACAACTACTACAAAAACCTTTTGGCAAAGAATAACATGAAAAATACGCACACAGAATAAAACATGGACAACATGAAGGAAAACACAAAAAACAAAGGAAAAGCACTGTAAGAAAGGAAAATGAACCTATAAAACAGCTCACAACCTGCAATAAAGTACAACAAAACATTTTCCAAGACTCCAACAATACCAAACAAGCAAAAAATGCAGCTGACAACACTCCCTGAAATAAGCAAGTAGAAAAAGAGCTTTCAACCAACACACTTATTATTGCAACCTCATCATAGCAAAACAGTACAGAAAACAATCCCTGTGACCAAAACATGACTCTCAGCTACCAAGAATACTCTGAAGAGGTAGTTACAGGGATGAAAATTGAAGACGAACTAGAAAGTAACCCCTCCTGAAACATTATTACACAAGAAGTAGAATAGCAAACTGTTTCCAGACACAATACCAAAACTAACCAGTATGGCAGATCATGTCCCAAATCCCCATTCAATAGAAAAGTCAAATTTGGTAGAGAAAGAGCCAAAACAAGAATCAAAGCAAGCAAAATTCCTGGAAGAACCACCAGTCAAAAGATTTCATTTTTGACAAGAAACTTGGACTCCTTAGTGAGACTAATGTCAGTCTTTAGCGAAGAAAAAGGAGAAAATGTACACATTATTGCCATTTTTGGTGACAAACAAGTGGCAAACGAGGCATGCAGCCTTATTTTACCAAACACAAACAACATGCATCTGGAACATATGGAAAGCATGACTTATTTCTAAAATAAAAAAAATAGTATCGTCGTGTGGAACATCCCCTGGATATCAAATTCATTGAAGTGCGACAGATCTTTGCCAAATATGAAAAGATTAATTACAATGACAACTCAACAGATATGGCAAACTGCTACAATCATCTTTGAAAATCAAGATAACAAACAGTCAATTAATAACAAATGAAGTGTACTACTAAGATCAGATTCAGTCAGGGTCTTTGACACACTATGGAATATTGAACAAATGAAAGAAAGAGGAGCAATAGCAGCTAAACTTATCAATTTTCCTCCTAATACTACAGCCTTCGACTTAAGACATATCTACGAACAAATCAAAGCTAAGACATGCTTCATCCCTAAACATCTCTCCTATAGAAGGAAAAGATTCACTGTGATTAGCTTTGATAACAAAGAAACAAGAGACGCAGCAATCGAGGGAAGCTTTTACCTGGGAGAAACTGTGGTTGAATGGAAACCAATCAATACCAAACTGTGCAGTATTTGCAGCAGTGCTGTTCACCTGGTAATAAATTGTCTCTGCAAAGAGAGACATACATAATGGAATCAATACCACTCAGAACAGGCCAAACGCTTTAGCAAACTATATAGCAAATATAAATCAGCACACACTGAAGCAATTAGAAATCTTACAAGAAACAAATAACTAAACAGGAGAACTTAACCTGGCTCATATGCAGCAGCTACAAGACAAGGAAAAAGACAAAGAGAGGAGGAGGAGAATCAAACCAACTTTTCCACAGAAACAAATGCAATAGAAAAAGTCTTCAGTATTCTTGAAACAATCAGACAAGAAATCAGAGAAATTTAAGAAGAAATTGCTAACTTAGATAAGCGAATTGTAAACTTGAAAAGCTATAATGAAGAATACATGGAGCAAATGGAGAAAGACCAAGCTCCTCACCAGGATAAAAACAATCCCACAGAAAATACAGAAGAAACTCCCAAAAACCTGCAAGACATCCAACTACAACAACAATAAATCCATTAACAATGCATTACTTGGATCAAAACATTGATAAAATGTTCAATGTTCTCACCAACACTCTAAACACGAACATATGTCCCAATGCTTCACCTAACTATTAATAACAGAGGACCCTGAAAATATAAATAATTATTTTACTACTTCCTCTTTGACACGAAAAATAGAAAAAAGAAAAAATAATAACAATAAATCAGAAAATACAAACCAGCTCAACATAAACCGTCTATTTTACACTAATATTCCATCACATATTACAACAAACAATATATGAACAATAACCACCTATATATACAGGGCCTAGTCGACAAGCACAAAAGAGAAACATGGTTTAAATGGTGTACCACAATGAAATGGGACATAATAGTTACAACAGAAACCAATGAAAACTACCACCAATCCAAATACTGGAAACATCCACTATATCATATCTTATGGTTACATAATGACAAACAAATAATTGGACAAGGTCTAAACCTAATGATCAGCAAAGAAATAAACATTCACATATACAACTACAATACATGGCAAGGAAGACTCATCCATGCCGATCTGACCTTTCTAAAGAAACAAAAACTCAGAATCATAGGAGTATACTTACATGCAAACCACAGAGACAACAGACGACTAGAAACTCTCAACAAATTAAAACAATGGATTAGAGAAGCTATACAAAAAAACTGACATCTTTTAGTATTAGAAGACCTCAATGGAGTCCCCAATCCAGCATGGGATAAGGCTGGCCTTGGAACTTGCAGCACATCAAACGATTTTCCAGTCCTCAAATAGAAGTATTTACTGACCATGGACTAGAAGATACATATAGATATCACAACCCAACAAAGAGAAAGTACACATGGAACTGCAACAACTGTAGCAGTAGAATTGATCAAATTTGGATGAATACCCTTCCCTCTTGGAACAGCAGAAAAATATACATTGGAGAAGCTTTAGATCCCTAATTCTCAATGACTATAGACCAACAACAACTGAAATAAAAGTATGGTGACTCAACTCCCCAAAGGCAATACCCACCACAAGCCTAATCATAGATACAACTGGCAATTGACAAATAGTGAACAATGGAAGAAATTTAATAAAGAAGTAGATAAAGCTCTCAGTAAACAGAGCAACAAACCAGCAATGATTGATAAGCAATGAAACACTATATGTAACTATATCCTCAAAGCTGCCAAACTACACATTCCTAAAAGAAAATCATATTGAAGAAAAAGGATACAAGAAGAAGCATGCCAAATAAAAGATCCCCTAATTACTATGCAGACCTTCTGAAACAAACTCAAAATAATATAAAAAGGCAACAAGTCCATGACTAAAATACAAAAGTTTCCTAAGGAGATAGATGCAAAGATTCAACAATAGCTACATAGTATACAAAAAGACCACCCTAACGATTTCATTCAATAATGGATTACCCACTTATAGAAAATTATACAGTACACAAAGTTATTGCCTGGGCTATAACCCACAGAAAACAAAACCAAGTAATTAAATAGAGAACAGCAAGTCGACAACTTTTCTCGGCAACCAACAAAAGAGCAATGATAAATAGTATCATGGACAGGCCTCATAGAGCCATCATCCTAGACAAACTAATTGTTAAGGAAGAAGAAACCAATATAATAACTGAACTAGAAGAAATCAAAACAAGGGTTAGAAAACACTTCCAACAATGGATACCTGCAAGAGACACAAAACAACTAGCGGAATACCTAATATGGAAACAGGAATAAACCTCCAAAGATTCTATTGACCCCAAATGGTATCACTCAACTACCACAGACATATCAAAAGAAGAACTAAGGAAAGCAATTAAAGATAGAATTAGCAAATCAGTACCAGGAAGAAACTAAATCCCATATCTAGCCTTCAAAAAACTGGATGAAAAGGCCTTGAAGGAAATAAGAAATCTATTCAACTGCATCATCAATGAAGATTCAACCCCTATAGAATGGAGCAAAGGTAGTATCTATTCTATACCCAAACCCAAAGACTGGCAACACAACCTGGATATTACAAGACCCATTACTCTCTTAGATACTAAAAGGAAAATTTTTACCAAAATTATTGCTGACAGAATAGTCCAGTGCCTAAAAGAAAACACAATCTTATCAGAATTTAACTGGGCAGCACTTCCAGGAAACAGAACATAAGAACCCATACACATTATTAACAACATTATTGAATATGCTAAAGAAACCAAATAACAGGCATGGATTCTCAGTCAAGACATGTCAAAAGCCTTTGATTCTGTGAACCTGGAGATGCTTATCAAGGCTCTCAAATGAATCAAGATCCCAACAAAAATAATAAACATACTTTGAAATATTCTCATCCAAAGACAGAACATAGTTTTAATATGCCATGGACTCACAAAAGAATATGAGGTTGAAGATGATATTGATCAAGGTAACATAATCTCCCCCCTACTATGTTGTATCTTCTATGACTCCCTAATCTCCCATATCACCAAAAACTTCTCTGACTACACTATCACCACAAAAATGTGCAGAGAAATCAGAGAAAGATGGCTAAAAAAAAAGGTGTCCACCACTATCAGCGCATATATGGATGATACTACCTGGATAACCAATAATAGGGAGGAAATGCAACAAATTATAGGAAAAGCTGAAGAATTCTATCACCTAAATGATATAAGAATCAATCCCCAAAAGTCTTATCTCCTTATCATAAATGGACACGCCAGTGACTTTGAACAGGGTATAACAATGAAAGATCATACAATATAGAGCTGCCACCCAGGAACACTTGTTAGGATCTTAGGAGTATGGTATGACAGTTTTGGTAGAAAAGATTATCAAAAAACCCTTATTCAATAGAAATTTAGGAAAACCAAATCCTTACTTGGAATGAAAAATCTAACTGATAAACAAATTCAATATGTAATCAATCATGTACTAATTCCCAGTACAGAATACCTCTGCAATAATATGATGCTTTCTGAAAAGATGTGTAACTTGCTTATGAGTAATATCACATCCACCTTCAAACACAAGCTAGGCCTTGCCAGAACAGCTCCAAACAATATTCTTTTTAACAAACATAAATACAACATAATTCACCTCTGGGATAGACAATTACTTCTACATTCTATCAACTGGTGCAACAGAATGAATAAACAGAATAAAGCAGGTGATATAGCAAAGGCCAGACTACAGTCTGTTCAAAACAACTTCTAGTCAACACAACCTATCATGAACAAACTAGAACATCCACTAATGAACCTAGGAAAGAACCTTACACATGACATTATCTGGCTTTTTAGAAGATATGGCTTCACCTTCTTATTTATCCCAAATACAGACAACCTGATACTCATAAAAGAAGTCAACATATCAATAAAAAGAATTATGAGCAAAACTTTCTACTTCAAACATCATCAGGATTTAAAAAAGCACAATCTCATGTTCATCGGTCAAATACTAAACAGAAGCAAAACCAAGCCCTTGGATTGGTGCCAAATTATTAGGATGGAAAAAAAAGCAGTCACGGGCCCAACACCCAACTGGTTCAACACTATTAACAAAAAGCTAGAGGATCTAATTGAAAGAAAAGAAATCCCTAACCCTCAGAATATCTCTCTAAATATATTTAAACAAGGGGCCCCTACATCAGAAACCTTAATCACTAAACCGCATTGGATCTATACTATCAAGGAAGGCAATGCAGTCATTGTAAAAAAACAATGAAGAATTGATCAACACATAACACAATACAGATACTACATCCAGGAACCAGAAAGCTCTTCCTTGAGGTATGCCCCGGTTGCAACATCAACTTACTTGAAAACAATATCAACAAATACAGCTTTACAACCACAAAACAATGTTCAATAGTCCAAAAAAGCAAAATCTCAACAAACAAAATCAATACTACAACTTGAGAACTCTGTTAGAGAAATAAAATATCCCTCAACTCCCTGACCACCACTTTCTTGGAACATACTACACAAGACAACACAAACTCACAAGAAGTTGAAACCGAAATTATAGTTCCAACTAGGCTGCAAAGAAGTCTAGCAAAGATAACCAAAATAATAAAAGGCTACACAGACAGTTTAGATGCTCTAAAAACAATTAAAGAGGAATTAAGCAACTATGCAATCTTCAATATTTACACAGATGGCTCCCTAACCAAAATCAGAAACAAAAATTATATAAGATTGAGATGGATTATCAACACTCCAGACCAGAAGATATACACTTTCCAAGGACAAATAACCCAGCACTCCTCATCTACCAGGACAGAAATAGCAGCTATTCTAACAGCTCTCACTACCCTACCTGAATATAGCACTGCAAACATATATACTGACAGCCAAGCAGCAATCAATGGGATCTTAAAAACACAAAAAAAAAGCACTAAAAAGACCATAAAGACACAAAAGAACTACAACTTACTATTACAAATCTCAGAATGGTGCAAAGAAAATAAAATAAAATTATTGTTATTCAAAGTCAAGGGCCACTCAAGGATTGAACACAACAAAACAGCTGATAAATTAGCACAGATACACCCATGGAAAGGTATGATACCAGGAAAAAAAGAAATTGAGATAGTAGAAATACATAATCAAAGTATCAGAATAATCCCCCAATAGAATATTCCTACTGAAGTCCCCATAAAAATAATCACAAAAAAGCTCACAAGTGCTATATATCTCGCAAAATGGAGACTTTTAAATAGAATAAGATGCAACTTCAGTGATAGAATCATCAAAGAAACAGACTGGCACACAACCACAACATACCTGCAACCTATCAAAATAAGTGATCATCACATATTCTAGGAGGACTAAAAGTTAAGGAAATTCTGCCTCAGCATATGAAATAAGAAGCTACTGACCAAAAGCAAACTATATACAAAAGCTCCATCACTATATCAAAACAAGGAATGCCTAATATGCAAAGAACCTAAAACTAACACATACCCTTTATATGCCTACAGACCAGACAAAACACTGAGACATTCATTATCAATACAATAGTCGAATATGTGGAAACATATGCAGACAAAACCAAAAGTTCAAAGGTTATAGATCATATAAAAAACAATACTAACCTGAGATATAAGGAATACCTAATAGCAAGCATAAAAGAAATTTCTTCAAAGAACTAACTGGTGACATCAAAAGAATAATTCCAGACCAAATAACCAGAAAGAGCTGTATCTCTCTAATTCACACAAAAATCATTAAATATCTCCATCAAATATGGATAAAAAGACGTGAGGCCTTTCAAGAATGGAAAATATAGAATGGTATTATGAAACAAAAGAAAAAGAAGTTCAAATATAAAACCAAAGAAAAAGATCCACTCTTCACGCAAAGAGAACAATCCATAAAAGACCAGTTTACCTGCCTGGTTAATGAATTCCTAACACAATGGATAGCAAATGCAATAGATAATTTTTATATTCTCAAAATTTATTTTAGCACTAGCCCAGTCTTGACAGGTTAGCTCCCACTAAAGGGGTGGCAACAAGCCGCAAGATGAGTTCTTCTGAAGAAAGTTTATCTCTATTGAGTTTTGTTTGGTAGTAGACTGGTAGTATATCTTAGAAAATTCTATATAATGATGCTATATAAATACAAATAAAACAATGCTGAGCCAGCATATAAAAAAAAAAATTATTTTTAGTAAATAAAAATCACAGACACTATCACAAAGATAAATTGACCTCTAAAGAAATAACATGATAACCATAAACCAAAAACTCAACATTGACTGTTAAGCCTCAATATGTTGCCTTCACCCTTCAAAGATCACAGATCCTTGAACAGACATCTTCGACCATAGCAGCAGACAGTTTGCAATCAAACTCTGGAACCTTGAACTACTCACCATAGACAAACTTCATATCCGCAGGCCAGACCTCTACAAATTATCCATATGTTTTGTGTGCACAGAAACTGAAGACAATATCCATTCTTCAAATGCCCATATCATGGCCTCAATATAAATAACATAATAACTTCTGCAATATATACAGAGATCACAGCTTATACTAAAAAAGAAAGTTCTTACCAAGCAAAAAAAGAAATAGAAGATCACCTGTAAACCAACAACCTCTAAAACATATTTATCAGAGGTGGAATTAGCAGACAAATTATTAGAACAGTTAGCCAATACATATTAACTGACAAGGTGTCTGAATTCACACAAAACATTATACAAAAAATCAGATTTTTTATTTACAATATATAAACTGACAGATGTCTACATATACAAATCTGGAAAAAAGCAATGTGTATTACCCAGGTGAAAAAGAAAAAAAAACATAAGCACCAAGACACCAAATCACAATCAACCACCCCCAACAGAAATCTCATTTTGAATCATAGAGAAAATTATCATAGGCACTCTAAACATTTTCAATATCTTCACTAAACACATTAGTGATGCCTAGGTATATTAGTTCCTATACAGGTACAACAAGTCACAAGGGGTAAGAAAACTGAGCTCTACTGCCATTAGCAGTGGGTGCCTGTTATCAATTGATTTTATTGTTTTGCTATAAATATAGAAAATAGTTTACAAAATTTTCTGTAAATCAAAGTATATATTTGTATTCAATCAATAAAATAGGTGCATTAAGTGTTAAAAAAAAAATAAATAAGAAAGTAAATAAGTACCTAGACCATACAACAGGAAAAAACAGAGAATACAAACTATGACATATCATTAATTCATTATTAGTATTTGACCTCATAGATACTTATAGATATATCAACTCAACTACAAGAAGTTATATATACAATAGACTTAAATTAAAGTACAGAAGTAGAATAGACCACATTTGAATATCAAGTTCCCTACTCCCAAATATTGTTAGCACAAACTATATAGTAGTAGAAATGATAATTAAAAGTAATCACAAGATAGTAACACTACAACTCAGTATATTACATATGGCATAGATCAAACTGACAAATAAAAAAAAACAATAGGTAAAGTAGAATTGATTACTTCAATTTTATCCTTAAACAGTGGATCAAATTCCCAAGAAAAATGTATAAAAATGCAAGAAAAATTTTGAAAAACTAATTCAGTGATAGTAGAAGAACTATAGTAGCAATTTAAAGATGCAATAATAGCAGTAGCAAAAGGAACACTCAAAAAAAAAAGTGGAGTAAGAATATTGAAACTATTTATAAGTTAAAATACAAGTAGCTTATGTGCAAGCAGCTCAAGTTAGACAAAATATATAGGAGGAATCATACATAGCTCATAAAACCAGGCTTAAAGACAGAAGCAAACAAAGTATTCATCAAGGAGAAAGTTACTAAGATCAATATACCAATTCCACTTCTAACAATATCACTACTTTATCAAAAGAATACTATACAAAATAAAGAATTCTTATACAAATAGTTGCTGGAAACCAAAGAAATTTGGGAAGTGGAAAATACAATAACCAAAATCAAGATAAAACAAGTAAAAAAAAAGATGATTTAGAGAAAGAAAAAACAAAAATATAAGTAGTTGAAAGAACAACAATGCAAGATAATCAACAGTATACTAAATCAGTAATCAAGAGTTATTAATATCCAAAGACTAATTGAAAGAAATCTGGAAATGAAATTAAAATAATAACAGATCCAGAAAAAATCAAGTACAAGATCAAGGAACACTTTCAAGAATAGATCCAATCAGACAAATGCTAGATATAAAAGAATATTTATATTAGCAGCAATAGTACATTCTTAAAGAGGACATTCAGAAAGACTAATTTTATGGAACACTATTCAAAATAAAAGTATCAGAAATAAGCAATACAATTAAAAACAAAAAGAAGCTAAGTACTCCAGGCTAATGATGGGTTCCTAAAGTATTTAGCATATAAAATTTTATAGATCACTTATGTTCCTTTTTAAGGGACAAAATTTATAGCTCTTCACTTTAATAGGGACAAAAGTCAGAAAATATTATTAAATCAATGATTTAAATAATAAAGAACAATTATAGGTAGTTTTTTTATAGTTATTAATTTAAAAATTTTTAATGTTTTCTAGTGAGGAACATTTGGCCTTTGTCCCTACCTCCACCTTTAGGGATCCATCTTTACCCCAGGCCTATCTAATATATATATCTATTCTATTAAAAAATTTGAGGAAAGATGAGCTTAAATTACTAGAAGCACTATTCAATAAGATTCTAATTATAAGCAATATACCAAAGGATTGAAAGAAAGGAAATGTCTACTCAATCTCCAAATCTAAAGACTAATTAGAAGACATCAATATAACAAGACCCATTATACTTTTAGAGACAATAAAAAAGGTATTTAGGAATATAATAGCAACAAAATTAGTAGAAATGTGTACTAGACATAGGATATTATGCAACAATAACTAGACAGAACTTTCAGAAGGAAGAACTTAAGAACCAATTCATATTTTAAACAATATAATGGAAGAAGCCAGAGAGTTCAAAAAGAAGGCCTGGATCTTCAGCCAGAATATTAGTAAAGTGCATGACTTAATTAATAGAAAAATGATAATCTGATCATTCAGAAGAATTTACATATCAAAAAGTATAATTAAAATCCTGGAAATACACTAGTTAATAGAAATAAAAGGATAATTACAGCACACAGACTTATGAAAGAATATTAATATAAGATAGAATTGATCAGGGAAACATTATCTCCCTTTGCTCTGAAGAATCTTTTATGATCCCCTGCTACAAGAGATTGAGAATATACAGTATATATAGGATACATAATAGAAGTAAAGATTTATCATAAACTTATACCATCAAGCCTGATGAAGATAACAAGTATAGAGATAAAAAAGGCAAACATTATAGCAATAGTATACATGTATAATATGACATGGTTTGCAAGCAGCCAGGTTGGAATACAAGCCATCATAGACAAAACAACAGAATTTCTAAAGATAAATAATATACAGATCAATAGTGAGAAATCAGTACTGATTTGCATCAATATAAGTAGAAAACATTGGGAGACATGTGTCACAATAAAAGGAACACAGGCCACATTATTTCAGAAAAAAGAAGCAACAAGAATTTTGAGAGTATAGATATCAAAAGATGGAAAGAAAGTGTGTCAGAAGAACATAAGATAAAAACAATTATCAGAGTTCTGATATAAAAAAAAATTACAAACAAATATATGAGATACATAATCAATAATATGCTCTTCTCAGCAATTTAATACTCTTTAATAACATAATATTTACAGAAAGAGTGTGTGATAGACTTAATAGTAAAATAAACAAGGTTTTCAAACATAGAGTGAGATTAACCTCAACAACTCTAAACTATATCCTTTACATCAAATTTGAATACAAACTCTTAAATTTATGGGATAGACAGATCCTTATATATAGAAAAAACCCATATCACAGATTAAACAGCCATAACCTAGGTGGAATAACTATACAAATTAGACTTCAACACTTGCAGAACAAATACTAGGCCATATATTAATCTTGAAAAATAGGCTACCCTTTTAGATAAAAAGAAGAAAAATCTGATAACTGTGATTTTGAACATACCGAAATTCCAAGTAATTATGATAGCCCTAGCAAAAAATATATAGTCTGAAAGAATAAGGGAAGAATAATTAGAAAAATGGTTTCAGAGGACTGATACAACAGACATAAAAACTCACTTATATGTAGAGGCATATTATTTTTGATTAATTGCTCAATGATAACAAAACAAGATTTCTTTCCTAACAACAAGTGAAAGTTAGACTAGGCAAACAAGGTAGAACCCCCTCTAATATAGAGAGTTAAAACAACTGGCAAACAAATCATACAATCTACAGGAAGAGATCAAAGGAGAAATAACATCTCCAAGAGATGACAGAGCTGACAGTTCTATTATCAATAGCTTTTGATTCAATATATTGGTGATCCCTACTAACAACAGTTGACAATTAAATGACTAGCCATAAAAAAGGCACAGAAACAGTGATAACAAAGAAAAAGAGAGTTCTTGATAGTCAATATATTCTTGTTAACCATATGATCAAAAATAATTTAATATTACTACTATTCAAGTGCAAAGGTTGCTTCTTCAATAATTTTGAGCTCATAAAATAGTACAAGGACCAACAACAATATACAATGTTACAATTATTAGTGCAGTCAATAAATATTAAGGTGTGAAAGAGTATCAAGGGTTACATTTCAAAATCACAAGAATCAAATACAAGGCAATCTTCAATCGACTCCAAATCCTCTATGCAAGATATAAAACTCATAATCAGAAAGATCAATAGACATGTATCCAATACAACTCTATCAACAATACATCTGGACCCTCTATAGATTATAAAGCTTTAATTCAGAAAAGATTGAAGGCTCCTATAAAAACAGTTTCAAGGTTATAACAAATCACTGATCAGGATAATATGCAAATATTCACAGATGGTTTATTCACAAGGTAATATACTAATAGCAGAATGGAAAATAATCTAAATAGAGGCAGGAACTGAAATTAACATCTTTTAAATAGAGATCCGAAACACCTCATTTTCAATTAAAACAGAACTAACAGCAATTTTAATTGTGATCAGTATAGTAAATACAGAAAAAAAAATAGAAATAATTATGGATAGTCAAAATTCGATTAATGCAATAAAGAAGGTTAGCAAAATAGGCAAACTCAGGAACTGAAAGACAGAAAACTCAAACAAGAGTTTGATCAATATTATACTTGAAATCATAGCTACACAAAGAATTGAGATAAAGTAGACAGAGGTAAAAGACTACTCAGGTAACAAAGAAAATGAATTAGCTAACAAGTTAGCAGCAATAACACTTGTAGATAAATTCAAGGAAATTATTAGGATTCAGGAGTTAAATTTGACAAGTGACATGACAGTACTTAGGTGGAACCAATCTTTTGTGAACCTACCCTTCAGAATAGTAAGAAAGACTCTTCTAAAGACTATTTAGGCAAGTAAATGAAGAACCTTGAGAAGACTATAGGAATGGCTCATAGGACAGAAGTCCAAGAAAATAAATTAGAATCTTACCATGCAAATATTAATACCATCCAAAGTCACATTACTTCAAACAGATCAGTAGAACTACAAGGATAGACCCTTCTAGAGTAAAATATAGTTTAATGAACACCCTATATTAGAAATATAAATATATGAAAATTATATCTATATAAAAGCCCAACCTATATTATCTGCAAAAGACAAGAAAAAAGAAATCTTCATCCATTAATATGTGAACCAAACAAAATAGGACTAATTGAGAAATATACATTCTTCCTTACTAAAGAATATTTAGCCAGAGCTAATGGCAACAAACAAGAAAAACCCATACAAGACATATTAAAAGGCTCACTAAATTCAACAACAATAATATGAGAGTCAGAGGGATCAATCAAAACATGAAGGATGGATATCACTAGAGGGGTTATTATATATAAAATGAAACAGGTAGCAGAAGAAATTACAGGTAATGTAAAAGTAGCAAAATGCTTTAAAGATTTTAACAGCATAGTTTTGACAAGAAAAGAGAGAAATCTGGAAGCTGAGGTGTGACCTAGTTATTAAATGGGAGAAAACTCAATTAATTTCAATAAAGAAGAAGTATAAATATACAAAAAGCTCAAAGAAATCTAAAAGCATTAAAGGACAATATGGTAGAGCTTTACAGGGCATCAGCAGACATTTGTATATAGAAGTAATCAACTATTATATAAATAGTATTTACAGAATAGATACTTATTCAATTTACTATTTTCTTTAAATATCAATATTAGGGAAGTCATGATATAATAACATTCATCCTAGGGTGAACTGTAACAAGTTACAGA
>CAJVPT010002281.1:0-18149 GCA_910592055.1 Acaulospora colombiana | reverse complement strand
ATTTTGGTGGCTTCTACAATTCTTAAATTTAATTCTCCATATTCTTGAAAAATATTATCAACACTAGATAATAAAAAATATTAATATTAGCAAGTTATATTATAAATAAACATAAATACAATAAATATATTTATTTTTTTTTATCTCTTCAATTAAATTTTTCCAGCCATTTTTAACAAAGTATTCTATTTTAAATTACAGATCTAAAATAACTGCCAGTATATAAATTTTATTTATTTGTTTTGTTGTAGTATTCTAAAATTTTATCTTGACATATTTTTGCTACTTCTTTAATATTCAAATTAATCCTATCATTGTCGATGGTATCTTTCAAATAGTCAATTAAAATATTATATAATGGAATTGTAATAGAAAGTATTGAATATTTAGATACTGATACTATTGTAGCTACTTCATAAAAATACCCAAGAAATTTTGTTATTTGTTTGATATATTCTAATCACTATCTGTAAATATATAGTTTTTAATTCTTGGCTTGACATTATAAAATATTTAATTGTCTACAAATATATAGTAAACTGTTTAAATTATATTAAATAAATATTAAATAATGTAAGATAAATATACTGTTTTTAGCTGTATAGTATGTGCAACCATGTTATATGTTGAATTCTATCGAGTTTCTACATCTAAAATAGGTTTTAAAATTTCTATTTGCTGATTTTTGCAAGCATTATTTAATTTTTTCAGTCAATGAAATATGGATTGTATTTTTACAACCAGTTTTTATAACTATATATAAATAAATTAGTAAATATAAAAAACTATATACTGTTTATACTATATAAGCTTATTTGTTTTAGATTTTCTTCTAAGATATTTGAAGCTTCTTGTACACTTAAATTAATTATATGCACAAAATATAATAAATGGTTTTCTATTGCATTAAAAGATATTGCTTGAGTTTTATTCTACTCTTATATCAATTTAGCAAATATAATATTATTTGTAACATTATCAGTTGTAATTCCCAGAATCTTTAAAATTAAATAAACTGTTTTAGTTTTATTTATATTTATTTTAAATATATAAATAAATTTATCTTTATTTGAATCATAAATTTCTTTAAACATGATAAAATACTTCTTTAATACTTTCATTCAAATGGATACTTCACAGCTATATAAAGTCTATTGTTATACTCTACATTCTCCAAACTTTATCGATAAAATGGGTAATTATATCTAAAAATGCTTTTATTAAAACTGATGTTCAAATATCAAGTATAAATAAAATATGACTTCTATTTCTTGTAACATCTTTTGAATTTTTTCTTGATTATTTAAATAAAAGTCTATTATACAGATCTTAATAGAAGTAGCTGATAATATTTTTGTATCTAGTACTAATGTTTATATGAAAGTAAGAAAAGCCAGTTCTTGGACAACTATAAAAGATTGCTGGTTGATAAGGATCCATTGAACAAGTTTTTTTTTAATTTTTATTGAGTCATATATCTACTATATATAAATACAAAAAATTAATGGTATTTTTTTTAAAATTTTAAAAATTATTTAAAATTACCTTTGTTTTAAAAAAATTGTCAATTTTAGTGTTACCAGTTATTATATTTAATTTTGTTGGATGAGTTTTTTCAAGATATTTCATTAGATTAGAAGTACTGTCTTCACTATAAGTATATATTATCCTGCAATATTTACAAGTAGTCTTTTTGTTCTCTTTAAACCTTGTACTTCTTGTAAAGTGTTCCTATACTTTATTTCTAAAAATTGTTGAGATAACTGAGCCCGATTCCGATGGATTGCTTGTATTAATATTTTTAATATTGATATTGTCATGACTAGTTAAGCTACTACTTTTATTATATGCAAACTGTATGCTATCAAATAAGTTTTTATATTCTATTTTTAAAAGAAATAAATTAGCAAAAGCAAAGAATAAGATAAAAGTAATTAAGTAACAAAACTATAATATTATAAAGAAATATTTAAAAAATCATCAAGAAGAGCAAGTATTGAATTTTTTTTAACTTGCTTTTTATATTATTTTAAAAAAAAAAACATATTTTAATTTTCTAGATAGTTCAATTTAAATGAAATTAAATAATTATATAACAATTTATATAGACTGATACATATATACTTTGAATTACATCAAATTTGATCTGAATCTGATTTGAATCTGATAATTTTGTAAATTTAAAATTTGATTTGATTTGAATCTGATCGGATTAATAATTTTGAAATTTGATTTGATCTGATTCATATCTTATTCACAAATCAATCAGATTCAAATCAAAATTGTGAACACTACTGAAAAACATATCAGGTATATTATAAATAGAGTCATAATTCTTTGTATAAAATATAAAATAGGATACATACATTTGAATGAGAAAGTTTGCAATGATTTAATAGCCATATATAGAAAAGCTTTCAAAAATTAAATCTTAATTTGTAACATAATACCAAATAGTTGCATATATAACAAATAAATTTATGGACTCAAAAGTGTATGGAAAATCTAACTCAAAAGTCATATAACAATACTATTCTATTAACTAAATAATAATAAAGCTTTAGAAATTACATTAGTTATATGACTTAAATAAAGTCAACTCAAATACCGAAAGTCCAAAAATATACTTAATAATTTAGTAGAAGTTAAAAGGTAATCTTGTTACTGCAATTCTTATTATAATAAAATAACTATAAATTATATATAATAACTAGAGATGAAAAAAGATCTTTGATACTCAAAGCAGCATCATGTCTATTAAAATAATTATAAATAATAAGAAAAAATATATAAAAGCCATCTTTTCTCTAAAAAGAAATAAAATAATGTTTCTGAATTAGCTAATCAATATGATCACACTAACAATAAAAGAATGTAAAGTAGTTTAAATTCTTACTGATACTTGCAAAGATCCTATTTCAAGCTAATATACACAAATTAGTATACATGATACAGAAAAACAAAATTTGCTAAAACAATTCTACTGAACTCTAAAATGGATTAAATACAAACTCTAAATTGTAAAAATGTATTTTAAAATTGACAAGTAAAAAATAAATTGAAAAATTTTAACTAAAATAGTAGGAACTACTATAGAAAAAGTCAAAATGCAAAATAAAAAAGTACTTTTTATACCATATTAACTTACCTACAATTCTACCACAAATAGTATTAATTGTTATCCTTATATATTCAAATAACTAATAATTTTATATATATTTCAAATCTGATTACTATCATAACTAAATAGACAAAAAAATATTAGGAAAAAAAATTTGTTCGCACTTCCAGATAACTCCACAGATTAGTAGTCTACAGTACTAATAAATGAACCAAGTACTATATATTCATTGGAATTTGAAGGGATTAAAATACAAATAGAAAATTGAAAAGTTGAACTGATTAAACAGACTATACAATTAGGGAAGTATACAATAGATCCAATAAATAGTTTTAGTATAACTATAAAATAAACATATAGCAATTTACTTTTTTTACTGACAGATCTTATAAACAATATACAAAAAGTAGGGATAAACTTAAAATGGATCTTGCATAGATTTAAATTGAGAACAACATAATAATTGATCAATTCTTAGCAAGATATATTATGGTTATTGGCTACAAAAGCAAAATCTAAAAATAAAAAAGCAACTATATATATAGATTGTAGATAGCTATTAAGATATGAAAGATAATTTAGTTATAAAAATTTATTTTTATAAGGAAATAGATTAAAATAATTAACTGGTCACTATAGAACTGAATCAAGAACTTAGTATAAAAGAAAAATTTTTGTTTCATACTTGAAAAAATCAAGATTTATTAAAACAATAAGTTCAATAATATAGTAGACAGATTAGCAAAGCAAGCTAGAGAGAAAATCCTTTAATTTGACAACAAATACCTGATTTGGACCAAGTTTTCATAATAATAGCTTGAAAGGAATATACTATTGATATCAGTATTAGAAATTTTCTTAAAAAATGAAACACAAAGAAAATAGGACTAGTCTGGATTGAGCAAAAACATATTTAAGACTGATGAATATACCTTAGTAAAAAATTTGACTGGCAAATTTTTTAAAGACAATTCAATCTATACAATACCTTTTACATCTTCTTTAGCACCAACAAGGATAAGAGTTTTCTGATAAATCTAATTCATAATAATCTTTCTACTCTTTAAGTAATGTAAAAAAAGAAAACTAGACTTATATCCAAACATAATATACTCAATATACAAGTTACAAGAGAAAACCCTGAAACATCTCTTGAATATTCCAAGATTAAGAACAAAAGATCAATTATATGAGACAAATTTTAAAGTAAAATCCTTTATTACATTAGAAAAATAAAAGATCTATTTAATAAGAGCTAGGCAGAAGTTAAAAGAGTAATAGGAAAATAGATTCAGGATATTAAACAGTAGGATAAAAGCTTATATATCACAGTCTATGGCTTTATATATAAAGCCAAAACCAAGATCCTAAAAGAGTATCTCAAAGCTCTCAATATGCCAGTGACAATAATATAAAAGGCCATTGATAAATTTTATAAAAAAAATAAGAAAAACCTTCAAGAAGAAAGTTAGGAACAAGTTTATAATATTATTATTGAATAGAAATAAAATCAAGAAATTATTAGCAAACTTGAAAGGCTTAAAGTATTAGTTAATATGACTATAGAAATGAATTAATTCCCTAAGAAAGCCAACCACTCCTCTATTCTTCTTTTCAGAAATATAACAGAAGAAAAAAAAGACTCAGAATAAATAAAATCTCAAGACAATATAGTAGATATAATAAATAGTTGAATATCCAAAGGTTTTAAATGGTTTGGTTTTTAATCACAGTTAGAACTCTGAAAAATTTATAGTAATGAGATATAGGCAATAATCTGAATAGCTAGAGAATAATCCAAGCTACAAAAAAAATGAAATATTATCCCTTAAGTTGTATCTAAAAGATTAAACTTTGTAGATAGGTGAGGCAATATGTGAAAGTTATAAAATATATAAATACTAAAATATATTTATAATAAAATAGATAAGCCATATTGACCTAACTGCAGGTTAAAAAAAATTATTATAATATATATTAACTTTAATAAGTTTAAATTTAAAAATTTTTTTTTCTTAAATCTATTATTTATATCTATAGAATTTTTTTTTTTTAACCTGCAGTTAGATCAGCATAATATATTTTTATTGTATATATATTAGATATTTACAAATTTTTGTGACTTTCACATACTGACTCACTTGCCATCAAAAAATTATTTCTCTAAATGCAATCTAGGGAATGATATTTCATTTTCTTACTAATTTAAAATATTTTCTCTAATTAATAAATTCATTGCCTACAGATCATTACTGTAGATCATTCTAAGTTCTGTTTGCAGTTAAAAACCAAACCACTTTATTCTGTGACAGATCCAATCCTTAATAATTGCCATATACTTTTTTCCTTCTATTTCTTTGATACCTTCTAAACTTAAATCCTCTGAAGATAATGGCACTTCTTTTTGTTCCTGTTTAATTTGTCTGTCAGGTTTAGACTTGGATATCTTGTTTCTTTTGTCCTCTTCAGTAATGTTTTGTTTCTTTTTCTATTCTATCACTTGAATACAGCGAGTATTTCAGATCTCTTTTTTAAAATTTGTTCTCATCTTTTGACAGAGTTTACCAATTATATTTTGTGTATTTACTGGTGGAATCTTGAGCTGCTTTTTGAGGTACTTCTTCAAGGAGGTGATCTTGTTTTCTTCTATACATCCACAGATAATATTGAAAAGATCCCTGTCAGATTTCTGGATCTCTTCTAACTATTTGTCTGTCCAGTCACTTATTTTAGGTTGAACTTCTTTCTTTTCTTTTATTTCTTTACTGATAAGTTTATTAAGCTTTTTGTTTGCCTTCCTCTATAAGTTCTTTCAAGTTTCCCTAGTAGCTGGGCATTCAAAAAGATGTCCTAGTATTTCTTCTTGAAGTTCACATACTGGGCAAGTAGTTGTGATATACATATCTGATTTTCTCTTCTTAAGTATCTGTAGGACTGGAAGTTCATTGTGAGTTAAGTTAGTTAAAAAGCTTTTGTCTTTGTTGATTTTGAAAGAGGTATTGAAGATATTGGTTGGATTGAACTAGTTCCAAAAAGTTAGCCAGTCTATCATTTTATCATTTTGGATCAAGAAATCCTGGATTTATTTCTGTGTTGTCTAGTCTAATTCAGTTTTTTTTTTATTGAACATCTTAATGAAATCTCTGATACTAATTTCTATTGTGTATTCTTCCCATGCTGCTATCGTGAGGACTCTTTCTAGCTTTGATAACTAATGCCAAGTTATTGGGTTCTCTTGCCTAGCCTGTTTGGTAAGTAAGTCTACTTGATTATTGAATCTATTGATTTTGTAAACTTTGACCTTTAGGATTTCCAGATTCAGGCCTTTCTTTTTTATTAGATCCTTGATCTTATTCCAAAGTGACTAGTTAGTAAATTTTGCCCATCTTTTTATAGATATCTCTATTTGTGAACAAATGAATTTCCATACTTTAACTGCAGTATTGTAGTCAGTGCAAAGTGTAATTATTGTATTTCGGAGATTATATATAGTGCAGTAAGAATAGCTAATATTTTAGCTCTGGTTGCTAATAGCTATGTGAATACTCCTGCTGAGAACTGTTTAACTATCTTGTCTTTCTCTATCATGATCCAAGCTATATCCATTTCGAATTTGCAATCTGTTATTCTTTTTTATAAGAGCCATCTGTGTAGAAGGTAAGCTGATCAGCCATATTTCTTTTGTTATATCTTAAGATGCTCTTGAGTTTATTTTTGTGTTCTTCTGTTTGTATGGCTTCTTCTATTAATATAATATCCCAGTCTTCCATTAGAATCTTTACTTCGGCTGGTTTGAAAGTTGATAGAGTCACTGTTTGCTGAAATACATTTGTCTGCCAGTCTGTAGGGTTTCCTAGCAAGAGGATCCTTTTCTTTTTCTTAGGTTATTATATTGATTAAGCTATGGAAGAAAATGGATCTGTAACATGGCCACTGCTAATGGTTGCTTTGTGATGTTTGGTTAAAAATGAGTATTATTATTAGTAGGATCATATACTAGTTGATATAGAGTAAAGTAGGTTTTGTTGTTTATAAATACTGTCTTTCCTATACATCTGTTTAAGTATTAGTTTGAACTACCCAGAAACTATTTCTTCTATCTGGGTTTATTGAGAATGTCTCAGTTTATATATTATAAACTATTCATTCAAGTCCATATAGAGAGTTTCATAGGAGATCTTGATTTGCTGTTGTTTTTTTCTTTACTTTTTTGTATTAGGAGAAAACCTGTCCTTTGTATCTGATATAAAGGATTTGAACTGCTTTCCATTCCTTAAGTGTCATTGTGATAGTATTGATAAGCTGGTCTAGAAACATGACCTTGTATTTTCATAGTGATAAAATGACCTTTTCGTATTCTCTATCCTCTTGCAGTATAGATTTGATTGATAAGATACCTCCCTAATAATTGAATATGTTTTTCCATCTCCAACTTTAGAAAGTGACTTGTATACTTTTTGTCAGAGCCAGAGTCGTAGCTACCAGGTTTTCTTTTGTTAGCTTGTAAGAGTTGATAGGATTGCTTAAAATATTACCTGGCTTCCAACATTTGATTTGGCTTTGTTTCAGTCTAATTATGATAGCAATATCAGAGGCTTTATTATTGTTAAGTTAACAGAAGAGTGCAAGTATGTGACTTTCTAGCTGTATTTCCCAGAAACTTTTGAGGCCATATATTTCTTTGTTATAAATACAACTGTTTGGAATTGTTCCACAGACCAGGGCCTTGTTCTTGAATACTTTTCTAAATATGGTTGTGTGATCATTATATGTTTTCTCACTTAGATGTATGTGCTGTGTTCTGTATTCTATTCTTAGAATCAGGATCCTATTAATAATGTATCGGGCTTGTTTTTCTGTCAACTTCTTCTTGGTTATTGCCTGGACTACTGTTCTGATCTCTGATTTTATAAGACTGATAGTGTCCTGGTTTCTTTGTTTTGGTTCTAGCCTGATATCAAGAAATCTAGCCTGGTTCTCTTTATTGATTTCATGGACTATAGTATTCTTTGTTCTAGCCTGAACAGTTCCAGAAACTTGTGGGTTTCAGTTAATAGTAAGGAGAATTAATTTCTTTGTATTGATCTGAGAGTTATTTGCTATATAAAACTTTTTTGCTTCTTTTAGGATTTTTTTCATATCTTCCTTGGATTTGACAATCCAGGTCATGTCATCTATGTAAGCAATTACTGTTTGCCTTAAGGAGAGCTTTATCTTCTCTTCAGGTTTACTAAAGTTGAGAGATCATTCTTCTTTCATAGAATAATTCAGATTGTTGTTGTTTTGGACTTGCATAAAAGTGAATCATAGAAGATTCTCCATAATAATAGAGAAATTATTTCTCTTTGATCTATCCCATCCCCTGTCACTATTGGATTAGATAGTCCATTGGAGAGAATGATACTACAGTTTCTGTCTTTGAAGAGGTCTATTATAAGTTTCTTAATGGATGTAGGAATTTGAATCCAATCTATGGTCTTTTCGAGCATATGTAGGGATATTGTATTATATGCCTTTACAGTATCTTAAAATAGAATCTATAGTTCTTTTTTCTTTTCTCTGGCCTCTTTACAAATATTGTTCAGCAAATAGATAGGCTCTGCTGTACTCTCTTCCTATAGCCTGGCAAAGTTTGATCCTTTTAAGATTGTGTTTTGCTTGTAAATAGCTGATAATCGGTTGATAAGAATCTTGGTAAAGTATTTTTGGGCTGTTTCCAAGAAGACAATGGGTCTTGTATTACCCAGATCACTTGGGTTTGGAAATAGGATAAATATTACTGCTTTTTCATTTCTTAGGTATTTGACCTGTGCTTAAAACTTTATTAAAAAGAAGATATAAAGTTCTTTTTCTTTTGGTTCCTAAGTGTTTGAGTATTTCATAACTGATATATGAGAGGCCAACAGCCTTGTTGTTTGGGAGAGATTACAAAGTAGCTTCAAGCTCATCTACTTTGATTTCTTCTATTAGAGATGAATATTGTATTGGATTGATCTATTCTTTGGGTTGATATTCTTTTTTTCAGGAGGGGTCTAAATTCTCGAAATTAGCATTTCTCTTTTTAAACACTTTTTTGTGATATTTTTCAACCTTGCTTCTGATGGTTTAAGGATTAGTAGCAATGTATTCTTTCCCCTTCTGATTTGTGGTTAACACTCGATCTAATGTGATTTTTAGTTTTTTTTTATTTAAGACTGAGCCCAGCATCTGCTTTAGATTGAATCTAAGATCATCATTGATTTGATTTCTGATATGAAGACTTTCTTTTTTTCTTGCATATTATTCTAAGGGTACATTTTATTTTAGTGATTTTCCTCAATTGCTCTAGGATCTCTTCTTGTGACTGAGGAGGTGCTAATTCTTTGTCAAGAGATTCATAAGCATCTTGTAGGTTCTGAATGGTCTTCTTTATATTTTCTGTATCTTCTATTATCTTTGTATTCCAGTTAACCTAGGTTTTCTTTAGAAGGAAGTGGATCTTATTGGCTTCTCTGTAGGCTTTGAAATCTTTCTTTGGGATTGTTGATCCCATCTTGACTTCTTTTCTTTTGTTGAGAGTGAAGTAAACTCTTTTTTTCTTGCATCCATATGCACCCTTAATAATTATAGTTTCGAGTTCTTGCCAAGTCTTTTTGAGCTCTTGAGAGCTGTTCTCAGTTTCATGTCAAAAGGTCTATGCATTAATTTCTGGAAGCTTGTGTTCTATCCAGAGTTTGAATTTCTCCCATTGTTCTATAATGAAGTTGCCTGGGTCTGGTATTTTTTTACCTTTTGTTTTATTTTGCTTTTGTATTTAATTTTTGAGCAGAATATTTGTTGTCATTCTTATTAATAACAGGGTATGGTCACTACCCAGTAGTATCTCCACTGGAATATTTTTGAACTCATATATATTGTTTAGGCTAATTTCTGATGGTATTCAGATATAGTCAATTCTACTATATGCTAAGTTATTTGCCCAAGTGAAGATGGTATTTCCTTCTTTTTCTTAGGAGTTTTGAATATCTATGTAGTTTCAGTCTTCTAGAAAGTTAAAGAGACCTATTTCAGCTTTTCTGTATCTTGTGGTTGTTTTGTCTATAGGTGATAATTGATCTACTATTAGATTGACAACTGTATTGAAGTCACCCATGATTATTACTTTGAAGTGGTTTCTTTGCTTATTTAGAACCTTGTTTTGAAGTAGCTGTTGTAGCTATCTACTTTCAGCTTTTCTAGATGGTAAATACACTTGATAGATACAGAGTTTGCTTCTTGTTAATAGGAAGTTGGCTCCTATTATGTATCCTTCTATTCTTTTAATTGATTTCAGCTTTTTTTCGATGTTTTTTCTAATAAGAAACTCTACTCTAGACCCTCTGGATTTTTCATTATTATAACTGTGAAAGAATTTGTGCATTTGCTAAAGGTTAAAGATAAAGTCCGCTGTTTTTTCTGTAAGTTTAGTTTCATAGATCCCTAGGATGTCTATATCGAGATCTTGTATGAGTCTAAATAGTCTTTATTGCTTAAGACTAGTATTGATGCCTCTAATATTATGTGTTTCAATAATAATATTATTGTCTAATATAGAATTGTCAATAGTATAGTTCTTATACAGTATTTGTTCTTTGTCTAGTTTATTAATGGTATTCTTTTTAATTATACTAATGAAATTGTCAAGTGGTAGGATGTGTGTTGTACTAAGAAAAGTTGTATTAGTTTCTGTTATTGTTTCTATGATCACTCCTTTTTTCCAAGATGAGCCTGATTCTTCTTGTGCATCAGACTCTCCCCTGGTATATCTTGATTGGACTAGTGCTTCTTAGAAGTAATTATTCCACTGACTTCCTCTTATTCTATTCTGGTTACCTGTTTTCTTTTTGATTATGTTTATCCTATTATTTAATTGCTTGAGACTGTTCAAAATCTGTCATAAGGGATCTTGATCACTTTCACTTTCCAGATAAGGACTTTGTGATCTATTTTGCAAACTTTTTCTTCTGTTATGTTAATTGATTGACTTCCTGGGAGTGTCTGATGCAATGTATTCTTCTCTGTTATTTCTTTCTTGCCTTATTCTATTATTGCTTTGCTGCCTACTCTATCTCTGATTTTTGAACCTAAGATAACTTGTTGAGTTAGAAGTAGACTCTGTTGATTCATTATTTAATTGTGATTCAGGTGTTGATTCATTGTCTATTTCTTGTTTCTAGACCTGAAACTTGTATTTCTATCTTCATTTTTGGAATTCTGTCTTTTTGTTTTGGATGTATGTTTGATACTCCATGAGAAGTAATGTCCCTGTAAAAAGATATGTTGTTTGCATGTCTTGTTTTTTTCTTCTTTTGTCTTAAAGCAAACTACTGTAAAGTTATGCTTCTTGAGTGTATAGGGATTTTTTGTTGTATAGCATGCCTTAGCTTGTGTATCATTTAATACTCAGGCTATTAGACTGGTATATGTTTTGTCAGTACCTAGGAGTCTTGCTGAGTAGTTATTTCTTTCAATTAATATCTAATTGATTTCATTATCACTAAGCTCAGACTTGAGAATATAGCTTTTGACATTTCTGTACTGATTGGAGTCATCCAAATTTCTTCAGGATTTAAACTAAGATATTTGTGCCATTTGATATAGACTTTCACTTGTGGTTTTGTATTTACCTCATAGATATGAATGTTTTTGACTTCTCCATATCTTTTTAGATATGCTTTTATAAGGTTGTTAGTGTTTTTCTGGTTCACGTCTATCAAACATACATGCCAGATGGTACTGTCTTATTTGGTTTTGGATTCTTGAAAAGCTTTTTTGTCTAGATTTCTTTCTATCTTTTGTTTCTTGTAAGTGATCAATGGTATGATATTTTGGATGGTGAAGTTGTCTTTCTTCCAGTTGACTTCTTCAATACATCTTATGAAATCTTCTTCCTCTTGTATCCAGAAAACTAACCACTCATTTCCATTGATAAATTCTTTTTGTAACAGATTTCTTTTTTCTTGTGAAAGTTTAAGAACGTTACTTAAATATGCCTTGGTTTCATTTTCTGTTTTTCCTAGAATATTGAACATCATTGCATCCAATCTATACTCTTCTTTCTTTTTAATGAAGTAAGAATTTGTTGGTGATGCATGTCTCTATTCCTGATGGTATAAGAGCTATGTTCACTAATGCATTGTTTTTTAACTGTTTCTTAGAGTTTTTGTGATTCCAGTTCTTCAATCTCCTGTGCACATATCATTGTTACTTTATTGTCTATTGTTGATTCATTATCTTTTTGTTTAATGATCTCCATTGATTGTTATTCTAATTTATATTGACTTTTAGGATTCTTGATAATTTTCAGAAGCTTATCTTCTATATAGGGTTGTAGAAGATCTTCTTTAATCCCTTTGCCTTATTGCCAAAGATATGTGATATGTTGAGTTAGAATTCATTCTTTGTGGAAGGTTGTCACATCTACTTCTAGTATATTAGCTATAATAATATCTAGAATAGTAAATGTTTCTGGTGGCAAGACTATTGGTTTACTGGGTTCATTATTTCTTTGTTTTAGCAATTGTTGTAAAGTCTATAAGATAGAGTGTTCATCATGTTTTAATGAGAGATTTATTAATATGTTTACTATATTCTCTTCTATTTTACTGATTATCAGTAATATATGTTGTGCCCTATTTATATTTGCTACTGAGTTAGATTTATTAATAGGTCATGTAGTTGCTTGTTTATATTTATCAGTTGTTCTATTTTTAGATGGAATAAACCTTTCTATAGTTGTTATTGTTTATATTTTGATTAGGTAATACAGAAAAACCTTATTGTGTTATTTTGATATATTTATTTGTTGATATTGAAGATCCTATCCAAATTTTACAAGTTGTTGTTATGTTTGTGTAAACTATCAATCAACTTGTTTGGATCACAAATTTTATGTGTATGTGTGTGTCTTGTTTATTGCTTTACATATATGCTTGTTTTGCTTGTCCACTTTTACATATTTGTATTCACATAACAAGATAGAGGATAGGTATATTGTTTATGTGTATATATATGTTTAAACTATCTTGTTCTTGAGAAGCTTTGATATCCTTCGGAATCTTTGAGTAACTGAAGTAACTTGATTTATCAAGTAAACTTAGTTGCTTCCTGAGTTCCTTACAGTATTAAGAAAGATGTTAATCTGCACTGGCCTGGCTGTAAGCTGTGTGAAATTGATATTGGCTCCCTTTTTCTGACTGTAAATCAGTTTGCAAGTCT
Source organism: Acaulospora colombiana (assembly GCA_910592055.1). NCBI lineage: Eukaryota > Fungi > Glomeromycota > Glomeromycetes > Diversisporales > Acaulosporaceae > Acaulospora > Acaulospora colombiana. The sequence goes on along the minus strand of CAJVPT010002281.1, from coordinate 4,792 downwards.
TTTTTCTTTCTCCTAAAAATTTTAAGAAAAAAAAGTAAAAGAAAATTAGTAAAACAGTATATACCTCTTTTTTTGATGTTTCTAAAAGGCTTGTTATATATGTGTTACAAGAGCTTAGTAGCTTGATCTGAAGGATATGTTGTTTTTCCTTATGTGTTTGACCAGGTTTGCTTTTTCCAAAAAATTATCAAAAAAAGAAATTTTTATAAAAAAGAAGGATCAGCAGAAAAAGTTTTTTTTTTATACCTATAGAAATTATTTCTTTATTATTATTATTTTTTTATATATTTTTCTATAATTTCTTTTTTAATATTTTTATTTGAAAATATAAATATAACTATTTTAGAAATTTTAACTATATTATTTACTAAAACTATTAAAAATATTGTAACTATTATTATTAATTTTATTTTTATAATTAGAAATTAACTATTAATCTTATTTGAAATTACCATTTTATTATTATTTTTTTTAATAGTTAATAAACAAATCATTAAAATAAGATTAATATTATTAAATTTTTAATTATGTTGAAATTTTAATAATTTAATGATCATTTATTAATTTTTGTATTAATTTGAATTTGATTTTTTAATAATTATTAAGCAATTAATCTAGATTAAAAATTTATTTAAATTCTATTTCTAAATATTAAATTTGTTTAAAAATTTATCTAATATATTATTTATATTCTTAAATAAAAAGTATTAAAATATATATAATTTTTTTTTTTTTTTGAAAAACAAGACATATTATTTTATTAAAATATAATAGAGTGATACATTTATTCAAAGAAACTATACTCTAGACAAACTATAAACCTAACTATCAGTATTATAAAAAAAATATATTGATGAAGATCTTTACTATCTGTCAAATACAATTTTGAGAGATCAGCATACTTGAAGTGTCACTGGTATTTCATTCTCTAGAAAAGATAAAAGAAAAAAGATAGGAGAAATTTGTATTAAACTAATAATTATATAAATTATGAGTTCAGATCAAAATGTTGATTAACAAAAACCCTTAGAAAGTAGTCAATAGAAATAAATAAAATATATTCAAAGACCTATGAAATGATATAAAAGAAAGAGATTATGATCCATATATATGTGTTTCTTTGCTTTTTGATACTTCATCATTATTAGTAGGTTTTAAAAGAAACTTATAACTGATAGACTAATTACTGTGCAACTTATACAGGGGAAAAAAACTTTCACTTGAGTCCATGCTATTTTATATTTCAATAGAATATACTTGTTATTATGTACTCAAAGTGGAGATATTGATGTGCCACCTATATTATCTTACAATAACTTCTAGCAATATCCATATGTCAACTTATTAATCATTTCAGATAGTATTGTAAACTCTCAAGTCAAGTACTGTATTACTCAATTTAATTTTACCTAAGGTTGCCTTGGTACTGTAGAAAACTCTTCTATGTTTCTTTGATGAAATTACTTTTTAGCCAAGTTTTGACTATATATAGAAAGGAATTACTCTTGCTAAACAAGAAGGAGAAATTCATTAGGATAGTTTTTTACATAATCAATTTGATAAGTAAATGGTGGAAAGAGACTTCTCTTGATGTTGTTTAAGTGATTGTTATATCTTTCAAGGTAGAAAGGATTCTATTTCAGAGAAAGAAAAGATTATATATAATGATATATATATTATATAATCATATAGGTCAATTTAATGCAGTATATTCTATCTTATCATGATACAATTCTGTGTCTGATATAGTAAAAGTTAAGAGACATTTGCTAGATCTCTATATCCTAAGAGTTGAGCTAACTAGTCTAGTGACTATAGCTTTTTTTTTCTTTTCTAATAAAAATTAATAATGTAGTAGAGAGCAATATCCTGTATCTATCCACACCAGACTCATATGACTTATGGTGGATCCCAGATTCTTATGAGACTAAAAAAATGCATTTAGATACATGAAGTAGTCAATAGAAGCTTGTTTATATTTTTGTACTGATGTGATTCTACTGAACTAATCAGATCATAAGAAACCTTATGCTACTAAAAATTCAGGGTCAAACTGAAATAGGCAAAATTTCCTAGAAATGATCAAGAAAAAGCATTATTAGAGTCAACCTGTAATAAAGAGAGTAAATGAAATACATTTGTAATAGCTCTTTCATCACTAATATAACTTTGTAGTATTTCTCTATAAGATGAATAAATAGTAGAGTATCAGCTCTTCTTTCTTTTAAAACTTTTTTTCCATAGATAGAAAAGATATATTCGTAATTATTCAGGTCATTAGTAGTGAAGTTTTTTGTTTAAGAAAAATGTAAACAAGAGGGGAGGGGATAGGAGCAACTTCTAAAAAGCTTCTTAGGATGGTTTAAGGAGAGTAATAAGACTTTGTTAATAGGAAGGTTATAAAAAGCTTTTTGCAAGTGTCTTTTTTATATGTGATCAAAAGATCATCAGAAAAAATGATTTAATACTTTGAAATATATATAATAGTCTATAATTATATAGTAATTATAACTAATTTTTTATGAACCTCATTTAATAAATTTTATCTTAAAATTTAATATATTAAAATTTAATAAATTTATCTTAAAATTTAATATATTAAGATTTAATAAATTTTATAAAATTTAATATTTTATATCTGAAAAGTATTTTATAGAATAATAGTTACACATATTATAAAAAAAATTTTTTTAATGATTAATAATAAAGTTTGAAAATTCTTTGCATTACTATTTACTTTTCTTAGAATTAATTAATATCTGATAGTACTTAAAAGATTATTATTATTGGTTATATTTTATTTAATATTTTATTAATAATATTATTTTTTAAATCTATATTTATTTAATGAACTATTTACTAATATTTAAAAAAAGATGGTATATAAGATTAATAACTAAATATCAAATTGGATCAAGTAAAAAAATTTTTTTGAAATAACAACTCAACCTTATTTTATTAAACTTTCACGTCAGAACATAATGCAAATACAAGAAATGGTTATTAATAAAACATTTTTAAAATTGACTATAAGTATTAAAATTTTATATTACTACTATTATTTTGATTCTATAAGCTAGTTATTCTTTGAGGACTTTATCAGTTAAGAGTATATTGCCTATTCTTTAGCTGCTTTTAGAATCTCTATATTGTGAAATTCTAACTATTTCAATCTATAGGATAGCTTGTTATTAGAGAAAATTACTTGGATCAATCTAATTTACATATCAAGAAAGAAGATTCATCAATTCTTCTAGATTCTTTCTAATATGCTATACTATGCATATTCAAGTGAGACATGTTATTCCAAAAGAAAAAATTTAACCCCCTATATCTTGCCTACCAATAAACTTAATTTTGCTATATAAACTATATTTTAAATCTTTAACTATTTGATAGAGCTGAAGAAAGAATCTATTCAATAGTTAGAAGTAGATAACTATAACAATTATATTATTTTGTTACCTTTACTATAGTCAGATAAACTCTTTCTTGAAGAAATCAATTATATGAGTTGGAAAGTATTCTATATTAATCTACATTAGCTCAATGACTTATGGTAGATTTCAGGTTCTTATGAAACTGAAGAAACATATTCAGATATATAAAATAACCAATAAAAGTTTGTTTATATTTTTTTACTAATATGAGCTCTATTTATTCAATTATAGTATGAAAAACTTTATATTATTCAAAATTTAAGATCAAATTAAAATAGATAAAATTTCCTAAAAAAAAACTAAGAACAAGTATTATGAGAGTATTACTAATAACAAGAAAGTAAAAAAGTTATCTTTTATAATAACATTATCATGGACTAACCCAGTAAGTCTGTTACTAATTTGTAACACTTTATATAATCCAGATGACTCATAAATACTTATAACTGATATAAAGAAAAGAATACTTCCTATAATGAATACTTAGAAAAGGTAGAGATATAGTGATTGACTTGATTAAGGATAAGTATCTCTTTAATCACATTCTGTTTCTTTTGTATATCACTAACTCTTATCTCTATTTATAATAAGAACTGTTTTTTAACATATTCTGCACTGCCTTCTTGGTATATATTGGTAAGCTATTTATACTTTTCTAACTAATAATGAATTATTTACTTTATAATCAACTATGCTAATCTTAAACTTTGCTAAACTTTCTATACTTTGTTAGATATACATAATTTCCTCATTAGTATCTGAGTCTCAATCTATAGTTTCTTACCTTACGATACTCAATCTTTTATGTCAGACTTTTGGATTTTTGGATTCTAGACCATTATACTGTATATAAATCATGTTACTCATATGACTTATGACAACATATACTTATGTAGTGTTTCTCTACAGTATGAGACAATGATATATTAGTTCTTCTTCCTTTCAGAACTTTTACCCCATTGATAGAAAAGGTGTTTTTTAATCTTTATAGTCACCAAAGGTCAAGTTTTTATTTGAAGAGGGTAGTAAGCAAGAAGAGGGGAAGTAGCTAATAACTCTTAACATTTTTTCAAATTGGTTTAAAGAAAGTGGTAAAACTTTATTAGTATAGAAATATAAAAACTTTTGTAAATATCTTTTTTATATATTCACTTTCCTTTTATTTTTTCTATTATATCTAGGTAGGGGTTCAAGAAATATTGTTTTTATATCGTAAGCCTCAACAAAGTGTTTTTGTGTTATCGGGTTCTCCCTTACCTGAAATATAAAGGTGTTAACTAGGTTTTTTATTATTAAAACTATTTGAACTTATAAAATTTTTATGTGTTTTTATTTTATTTTTTTTTCAATTC